>MJUU01026866.1:78072-131876 GCA_002080025.1 Modiolus philippinarum | reverse complement strand
TACCAGTAAGAAGGAAAACTGGATTTCTAAACCTATTGAAATAAATATATACCACATAAAAACAAACTATTCATGAAATTGAAGTGCATTTATAATTTTTCCAATATGACAATTTTTTAACTAAATTTTAATTGACGAAAAAAAATTAACCTGAAGCACTAAAAATAGATTAAATATAAATCACCTTTACGACTCAACAGTGATTCCCTCTCAAGGTATTGGTGTATTGATTTTTTTTCGTATAATAATAGATTGGTTTCCGGCGAGAACACGTCTCAAAAGTCATGTAACGTCATAATACTTAACGTTATCAGATACTGGCTGTCAACGCATGGTAACCCTCAATCAATTGAACGCAATGGAGGAGGCAAACAAACGGCGGAAAATTGAGGAAAGCGTTGTTGATCATACAAAAGACGAAAAAGAAAAATGGAATATAAAGATTTCAAAATCTCCAACTTTGAATGTTCCTGCAGTTCTGAAAATGACAGACCAAAAACAGTTGTCGGAAAGAACGGTCATTATTCGGAATATTTTGGAAAAAATAACCTTTGACGTACCAGATCTAAAAGCATTATACGAAGATAAGCAATTGTTGAACAATTTGATTTCCTTCGTGCGTTCGGTAAAAAACACCTTAAACCCGATAAAACACCAAAGTTCAGAGCTAAGTAATTTACAGAAAGATGTCATTTCATCTACGGAAAAGTTCCTGACGAAAACCATTCTTTTATTATTATCAATATATAGGACAGATTCTTTCTCTTCAAATGTTTATTTGGATCTTTTTGTTTCGTTTCTGGATATATGCGGTATTTTATCCTGGCCAGGAGAGATTATCCAGAGGAAATCCTTGTTATTAGGAGAAGTGTACATTGGTTCTCCCAAGCTGTACCTTGTTTCAGCGAACATCGAAGACAATTTTATCAACACTGTTGGCACCGTGACTTACTCAAAACAGGAAATCCTGATTGAGAGGTGCGTTGTTTAAATATGTTTTGGAGTTACTATGGGGTCTCCCTTTACCGAAATCGCGTTTCTAAATTTAAATGGTTTATTGAAATCTGTGAAATCACATATCATGCCTATTTTTGTTGTATAATTCACGAATTATCCTACAAAAAAGGCCCCTGTCACTGATCACGCTTAGATCCTGACAGTAGACCCCATATTTCATTTTCTTATCCATAGTTTGTTGGATTTTTAATTTATTGTGTATTTTATGCCCAAAACTTAAGTAAACGAGTAGTGTTTTCGCCCTTAAACTTGACCTTGATACTTGTTTTGTTGAAATTAAATGTAATTTTTTTTGGGTATTATTCTGGAAATATCTATAGCACAGAAAGACGCGAGAGTTAAATTGGTTTGATTTCAAGTTGTTTGAGTAACACGAAACAAATAATTATTTCTGAATATTAAATTTATTGACGAGATAAGTCATAAGTACGTTTGCTATTTAAGGGAGTACGAGCCTCAGATTTCAGAAGCATTCTATATCCTCGGGTTTCATCCATTCAAACAGTGCTAAAATTTTTTGCACATGTATCACATTTTCTTGGTCTTAAGTCACTTTAAAATACATGTGTATAAAATTTAATCAACTTCCAATTATAATTTCATATATCTAAAGGCCTATAAACATCTTATGCAAATTGAATGAAAACTCTAGAGAGATCCGTTTCCCGCCAAAATTTTGACGTCTTATATCTCAAAAATTCCTACATGGATTTTCAATTTTTTTTTTGCTCAAGTTGTTCCATTAGATGTGCTCTTCAAGACAAAAGGTCAGAATTTTAATTCTAATTACAAAATTTTTGAGACTCGTACTCCCTTAAGAAATGTTAATGAGTACTTGAAAATATGTACTGATTTAACATGGTTGATCCTTTATGCTAAATATTCTACACTGAGCGCCAAAGACAATTATATTGATATGTTGCCCATGTTGCCGCAAGATCAGTATGTTTCAATGGGAACGTTGTTGTATTGCTTTCGTTTAACCATGCATTTGTATAGACTGCCTCTTGTGCATTTACTCCATATCCTCCTTTTATATTAATGATTAAAACTATATTGACACATCCCATATTCATCACATGGTTTCCCCGGACGTGGCCGCAGCTACACATAGATAGAAATACTCAAAGCAATATCAAATTAAAAATCGACATAAATTTTGGGTCATCTAAATTTTTTTCATATGCAAAAAGGTTACGGTTTACGATTTTCTTATCCCCTGCGAGGAGCATAACAATAAACAAACATGGAAAGCACAATTTGATTTTTTTAAAATATTCATGCAAGGGACGACCAGTTGATTTTGTAAATAAATAATCTAATCTTGATGCCAATGAAAACAAGTATTCTAATCCTACTTCTCGTGAAAATAAATAATTCAATTTTGATTTGAATAATAAATTTTTCCTTGCAAAAGGAAATAAATAGTCGGAGTTGATATAATGAAAATAAATAAATTTTCTATGCAAAAAAGTCCTCCCCTTAAAAATCAAATGGTCGTCCCCATGACTTCTTAGCATAATATAAGCTTCCTTTCTGGCATATATTCATTTAAACATTTTCAGTTAATGTTACAATTAGTTTCATAGAAAACATTTGTTTCCACTAGCTCCAAGCACGACTGTGAACCTGTAAACAGTGCGGCATTAGTACCACCCGTCGGTCTGAGAATATTGCGGAACTGAATATATTACTTATACTCATCGAAGGGTATATTCACTTGCATCAAACCGTTTATCAAGAAAAATGCACGTGAAGGACTATGTAATGGTAAAACCTATTCCTTCACGTGCATTTTTCTCAATAAACGGAATGATGCCCGTGAATATGTAGATCCAAACGAAACTAGAACTGTGATAGTAGACTCGCATATATATACTAAATATAAGCCTAATAGCTGTAATGGTTTAGAAAAAAAACCTAGAAACCCTAAGACCCATAAATGTAACCAGAAGGATAACATTAAACATCTACAATAGATGAAATTACAATTTTATGCTACAGTCTGCCAGGAACTACACAGAAAAAAAAACACAAATAAGACAAAAGACAAACGTAAACAACTATAGGAACTCGGGACAGACGGACTTGGTAACGGCACTAGCAAAAGCCAGTGGTAGGGTTAAACCGGTTTATGAGTACCCAAACCTCCCGTTTTCCTATAGTAAAATAAACATACGAATAAAACCCAATACATGTAGACTACTAACTCCATGACCACAATCTTGAAAAGAGAGAAGAAGACAATACGTAATTTTGAAAGATGGGTCAAGGGGCGCTCGCCGCTAATCTGCCGGTTAGATCAGGGAACGTAGAAAAAAGAAGGGAAACGGGGAATGTGTCAAAGAGACAACGACCCAAAGGGGAGTAACCACCATAAGATCTTCAATGAACGGTGAGAAAACCCCACACCCAACGGCAGGTCGGAGTCGGTCCATGAATAAAGAGTAATCAAGTTCAGTGAAATAAACATCATCCTAGACTCCTATAGACATAAAGTAAACTAACTAGAAAAAAGACAAGACACACAAAGGCTTAATAAATTTCCTGAATTAGGACAGGCGCAAACCTGCTGCGGCGGGGTTAAACTAGTTTTATTTGGCCCAAACCTTCCCCTTACAGCCAATGTGATAAATCAAAAAACAATCGTAACAACAGTAAAATTTAGTTGGCAACAGGACTGAGTCAATTGTGAAAAATGAAACTGAAAGAACTAAATATACGGACAAAAACATGAAATCACAAGAGAGTACTAACAGTTAACTGACATGCCAGCTCCAGACCCATTACCAACTGACAAAGTAAGTTATGTACCCTCAGTATACAGCTTCCACCAAGATCCCTTCCTGTGAGGACTTTAGCATAATGATTTCATGTATATACCGGAATACATAACCCGTGTCCATGCAATACAGATTTTTGAAATTTAGAATGTGTTTAGTTAAAATGCAAAGACCCTATCAAAAATCAATGTTAATACCAAAGAAGGCCATACGTAATGACTTGACGACAATACCGTAATTATAACCTTTATGAATTAGACGATTTAAAGGTTTTATAAGTTTGTTAGTCTAATGGCAGAACATCACTTCATATTTGGTATTTGTTCTCTATCAGTTTTTTAATATATTTGATTTTATGGTCTTCCAAACGTTTAGATTTTATCTGCACTGAAGAGACATAAGTTGTCGAAATGCGCATATGCAGAAAATAAATTCACAGTAACTTCGGTATTTAGTTATTTCTATGTCAAAAATCATTTGACTAAAACCAAACTAAAACTTGATCTGTAACTCATAATAGTAAACTCATATACCAAATTTAAGCTCAATATCTGCTACGAGTTAGAAAAACGTCCGGAAAAAAGATATTTACCAAAATTGTCCAAGTCCATGGCCGCTAACTCAGTCAAAAATCAGTGGACCGCACCAAACTCAAATTGATCTGTAACTCATTGTGGTAAAATCTCATGCCAAACATTAGCCCAGAATCTCCAATAATGTAGAAAAAAGTCTGGAAAACTGAGTATGACGGACTGAAGGACTTACGTAGTTAAACCCTAAAGTCCCATTCGGCGATGCCGGTAGGTGACTTATAATTGAATTCATTTTTATTTTTGTTTCTTCTTCTTCTTAAACATCTATTCGGTGTTTCTTTTTTCCATTAAATAACGACAGTCGATTTTTTTCAGTGCGGCCCCAGAAGATTTTTGCAAAACCGAATATTCTCATACTCAAGATGGAAGGTACCAATTCACCGGAGGTACCGATTTAACATCACAGTTTTCACATGATATGTGTAAAACGCTCTTGTTTGAAAATAAAACGAAAAATGTTACATCTGAACTAATGTCTATACCCACTTCTAGACAAGCCGATGATGTAATGCAAATGCCAAAAACGTTGGAAAATGTCGAAAAAATAGCTTCACTTAGGCCAGCTTTTGTTCCAAGAAAAAGAACTTTTGAAGGGCGTATAAAACAACCAGCTGTAAAGTTATCACCAGAAGACGGATTGATAAATAAAATACCTATTATCATTACTCTTGCTCAGGATGCAGAAAATAATGACGATGAAATCAAACCTGGACAGGTAATGGATCAGAGTGGGCCAAGACAATGCTCGTTTCAGACACCTGGGAGGAAACTGAACATTCCTACTAGATTATTTGCTGGTGTAAAGTCAGCAGTGGAGCAGGAATTTCCATCAACAAGACTACCAATTTCTAAATTGTCTAATGTACCTCTACCAATTATTGTCACTACTGCTGAGGAAACTGAAGCAAAACTGAAACAAAGTACAAATCTACCAAAAGATGAAAACAGAAGTTGTAAGGCAAACGGGAAAATGGATAATTCAAGTTCAGTTATGAGTTCCCATTCAAAGCGTTTCATCGCAATGGAACAGTGTCCTATGACGCCAGAATTTATTACAAATACGACTACAATTTCAAACACCAAAGGTAATCACTATGAAGGAAAAGAAAACTCCTTGCCGCCTGCAACAGACTACCCTATCCCTGGTACATCTGGTATAAAACAGACGAATATCCGTACCATTTGTCCAAAAGGGTCGGACTTTGCTTTACCTTCATGTCAGATGGATTCGGATTCCGATTCCGAAAGTCATCAACACGATCAAGAGGTATCTTTTGATACTCCACAAAAATCCGAAAGTATCAGAAATAGTGCTGGCAATAACAATAATACGTCGTCAAAACCTGTTAAAAACCAAACTTTCTGTCGACCTAGTACTAATCGAATCCAAACGAGAACTATTCTATCAGATGAACATCAGTTGTCACAAACAAGTAACCATGACTGTGTGGTAAAATTTTGCAATAAAATGGGATTGAATAGAGGTAAATTTAATATGGAATATTTATCTTCGAAACAAAATAAATCGACAACCAATAAACCACAGATCCAAATACAACTGAATTTCGGTAATGACCAACTGAACATGAAGAATCAAGCCTTTCAATTTAAAACAAGTGCAAGATCTGAAACTGAAGGAAGACTAACATCAGATACGTGGAGGAGAGATGGGCGTCATGGAGATAGATATATAAAACACGATAAACAATCAAGAATTGGGCGTTCTAAAATGCAAAAATCGAGAGTATTCAAACGGATTGTGGATTTCAGAAAGAAAGGAAATAAAAAGTCTCGTGAAAGAAAAACAAATACAAAGCGACAGAGAAAATGTCAAATCAGTAATGACTCTGGATTAAATAAACATTCAAACATGAGTTCAGATATGCTAACATTTCATGGGAAATTAGGACCAGTTTGTCCGTCTGTTCATAATTTCCCTCAAAGTTTTATAGAAGAAGATGATGGCAGGTATAAACATGATGCTGTCATGCCCGTATTTACAGTCAATTCTCAGAATAGTATGTATGCTTTGAAAATCAATTCAGAGTTTCTGTGTTTGGATAGTGATGAAGAAGCACAAAATTTCAAATTAAAACAAAATGAAATTGAAAATTTCAATACTTGCAACTTCGGTGGACTTGACTATGCTCAGTCTGTCTTACAAGCAAACGAGGATAGAAACTATAATACCTTTCATGACGGCCAAGGGGAGTACGTTCAAATGAGATCCATTGATTGGTTGTTGGAGCAACAATTACAATGTCCTGACACATCTGATATGTCGTTGTCTAACCTTGACATGTTTTTGAAGTCTCTTAACTTTCCTGAAACAAGCAATCCAATAAACTCGACAGAAAAAGCGAAAACTGATATCTCCTTGAACGAGCATTATTCAAACAAGAATTTAAATGCTGTTCAGAATTTTGAAAGTAATCTTTCAGATGAATTCATTCGAAATTTAATGTTAGAATGGCCTCATTCAAAGACAAAACCAATAACAACAGGATTCATGTTGTATAAAACTAAAGTTATTATTGCCTCCCTTGAAATGACTCATCATTATTACGAGTATTTAATTGGAGATGGCAAGAGTTCCCCGGATGACTTACCAATCATAAGATATACTAGAGTTTTAGACTTATTAAAACATTCTGACAGGCAGTTGCTCGGTTGCATAGCATCCCAGCTGTGTCACATAAAAGGGTAACCATTGTTGCTTTTGTGTATTTATTTAGCACAAGTATGTAAATAAATTTTTAAAAATACAATAGATATATTATGAGCAGTAAAATCACAATGATTCATATACACAATATTGTATATCATAAAAATCCCACACGATATCATATTCATAAAGTGAAAGGAATGAGGGTAACAACTGAATTCACGCAAATAATGATCTCTTTATTTTTTCATTTTGGCGCAAGAGAGACATGAAAACAGAAAGGAAACTCAGTGGTTTTGCATTATTTTAAATAGTTTAACCATTTTTTTTGCATATCAACCTCACAAAAATTTCTAAGAAAGAAAGTGCATGTTTTAACATACTGCTATATAAGGTACCTGGCAATTTTCGAATTTTTCTGATTTTTATCATTTTTCATCTAAACTCAATACATCCTGAATAACCATTTAAAAAAATCTTAAAATTCTTAAAATCCTTTCCAAATATTTTCAAAAGGCTTTCTTCAAAATAAAAATCAACACGTCAAAATCGGTTTTCAACTTATTTTCCAATGCTTGTACCACAAAATGAGTTCCTGACTTTTACACATTTTTAATTAAAATAATTGTAACTTATTATAACTAGAGGCTAACATGAGCCTGTATCGCGCTCCTGGTGACTGGTTTTATTCACTGTCGCCAAAAGACCACCCATTCATACTATAAATCAGTTCGCCAGATCTTGGATGAGGTACAAACATAAAAATCAAAAACTTTAAAAGGGACCATCCAAAGACAATTGTAACCAAGTTTGGTTCCAATTGGCTCAGTAGGTTCAGAGGAGAAGACATTTGAATGCATTTCCCATAAGGTTCCTATGATAAACTATGTTCTACGCTGGCAGCCATCTCGGATGAGGTAAGAACATAAAAATCACAAGCTTACAAGGACATTCCCAAGGACTATTGTGACCGAGTTTGGTTAAAATTTGGCTTGGTAGTTTCAGAGGAGAAGATCTTTGGATACATTTACAATAGCGTCCATATCTTAAACTATGTTCCCTGCTGGCGGTCATCTTGAATGAGGTATGAACATAAAAAAATCGCAAACTTTCAAGGGGACCACCTAAAGACTAGTGTGACCAAGTTTGGTTCCAATTGGCGCAGTAGTTTCAGAGAAGATCTTTGAATACATTTCCCATACGATCCTATGTTAAACTATGTCCCGTGCTGGTGACCGTCTTGGTTGAGGTACGAATATAAAATTCACAAACTTTAAAATGGACCAGCCAAGGACAATTGTATCCAAATTTGGTTCCTGTTGGCTTATAGTGGTTTCAGGAGAAAAGACATTTTATTGCATTTCCCATAGGGCCCTATGTAACCTATGGTCCACGCTGGCAGCCATCTTGGATGAGGTGCGAACATAAAAATCACAAACTTTAAAAGGGACCATCCATGGACTATTGTGACCAAGTTTAGTTCCAATTGGTAAGGTAGTTTCAGCAGAGCAGATCTTAGAATGAATTTTCCATAGGGTCCCTTTGTTAAACTATATTTCCCGCTGGCGGACATTTTGGATGAGGTACAACCAGAATTTGGACCCATTGGCTCAGTGGTTTCAGAGGTGAAGATCTGTACTTCCCAAAGGGGCCTATGATAAACTATGTTCCCTAGTGGCGGCCATCTTGGATGAGATGCGAACCTGGTGGAAATGTGTAGAAATTGTAGTCCTTGAAAAGCTCAACACTTTAAAAATTCACATTTAACCTCTATCTCAAACAGTTTTTGAAATAAAAGTAAAAACGTTAAAAAATTGTGAAAATTCAAAGAAAAAGGGGCAATAACTCCTTTGTGGGTCGTCAGATTTTCTTCAAAATTGCAGGACATGTAGATCTTACTATGCCGACCATTTTTGTAATTTAAACTTCACTTCTATCTTCTACCATTTTCAATGTATAAGACCATAAGTAACAAAAAAAAAACGAAAATTTTATGGAAAAGGGGCAGTAACTCCAAGACGGGTGATCGGATATTCTCCAAAATTGCAGGGCAGGTAGATTACAACATCTCCCATGTCAGATTTTTTATATCTGTAACGTTTTTTGAGTAATTTGCAAAAAAAAAAAACAGCAATTTACCCCTGTGTTCTATTTTTAGTAACAGCGGCCATGTTTTTTGGTCTACGGACATAAAAATCACAAACTTGAAAGTGCATACTCTGGTGATGCTTCAGGCCAAGTTTGGTAAGTATTGGTACTTAAGTTTCAGAGGAGAAGATCTTTGAAAAAAGTTAACGGACGGACGAGTGATGGCAAAAGCTAACATGGCCTTTGGCCAGGTGAGCTAAAAATAGAAGTGATCCATTTTCGTATTATCAGCTGAAATGAATGATTTCTTGTCAGTCTTTGTGTTTGATTTTATAATATCTTTGCCAATTTCGAGGTAAAGTTAGCGTCTATTCCCAGTTTACTACTTAAAATCTATACAATGGAAAGTATACTGTCAACAGGGAAATTTTAAAGGCAGTTTAAATTTCGCGATTTTTCGCGCCAAGGAAAACTGTCGCAAATATTTTTATGCAATTAGGTTAAGAAATTCAAGACTGTGCGAAGTGAAATTTACTCAGTCAACCGCGAAATACAGACGGTGCGAAAATTTCCCAGTTTACAATATCTAATTGACCATAATTGATATCAATAAAAATGTCACTGTTGTCGAACAATTCAATCATGGATTGAATTCGTGACAAAACAGGGTCGACCACTCTTTACATCCTTAAAAGCGTTGTTTTCTATCCATGAAATAATTATAATATTTTCGATATCAGAATCCCGGATTAGTTATTGTTTTTTATTATATAGACCTTCTCACATAAAATATAGTTTTCTATGTTAATCCTCTCCGACATTTACTTAACAGCAACGTTGACAACGTCTATTGTGACGTCACTCCCTAGAGTGAAAATATGGGAAATAATTTCACAGTTAATCACTGAGAAATTTCAATCATTCACTGCAATCTATATAATAATTGTTGATATTCACCACGGTCTTTGAACTACACTCTAATTATTTCCAGTATTATAGCAAACTTTTGACACTCCGATATATTCTTGAGAACTGACTCATTTTGAACTAACATAAGAAAAAAATAAATTTCAGTAAAAAAAATTCTGTTTATTGTAAAAATGCTATATATCAACAATGTAAACGATAATAAATGTTAAAAGTTTTATATTTTGAGGACTAGCTTTCCTTGGGCACCTGTATTATTGATAACGTCATTATGAGCCTTTCCTGCTTTGTCGAGACTGTATTCTGTTCCAACATGAGGAGAAACCCATCCAGCTTTCATCCCTGCTTGTACGGCAGCATGCATTTCTTTCCATTCATCCTGTCAAAGCAAGCAAAAAATAATAGCAAAATTGATCAGTGTACTATACATAAACATCACATCAAGATATCAAAAACACCATTTCAATATTAATTAAGACATGACTGACATTAATTTTATGTTTGTTGACATGTAATAATTTAAATGTAGCGTTGCTCGACATCTAGAAATGAATTCTGCTAATATCAGTGCCAGGAACCGTCTAGAACTTACTGTGAGGTATGAGCAAAGCTCATTGTTGAAGGCCTAATGGTGACTTCAAGATGAAAAACAACACGAAAAGCTTTGTTCCATTGCTTGTTTTACCATGTTTTTGTAGAGACCTTGTCCCGTATGTATTTACTCCATGCATTTACTCCATATCCCTTCATTGATTATGACTGAGCAAAAATAAAAATGAACCAACCTAATAAACATACATGTACTAAGTCCAACTGTTCTAGATGAGTTTGTAACTTCCTTCATATGTGATGTTAATTGTGACGATAAATACCGGTATACATAAACCAAAGGTTAGTATTACCTTATACGTTAAAACCCATTTGATACGAGTTACGCCATAAACCCTTACAAGACGCATTTACTAACAATAGGAGAAAATAATCAACAACCCTCTGATAAACAATGGTCCTGGTATGTACTTCTTTTACATTTGTATGAGTTCCGTTGGGCTTATATCATCTCAGAGAGAATTTCGGATAGTGCAGTGTGATTCGAGTTTGTAATTCAGTAAATGAAATTACAAAAAAAAAAATTGAAAAGATTGAATGGTGCCAGAACTAGACAGCATTTCGTGTGGGAAAGTACTTTTTAATTTCAAACTAAGTACACTTAGTGTGTACTGAATAACAAAGTACCGAAGATACTGTGAATTTCGTTTCTGCAGACTGGCCATTTCGACCAAATTATGACTGTTAAGTATTGTTTTGGTTTTATTGTTATCACGTTTTATCATCAGGAAATAATCGCGAAGATAGAAATATGAAGTCATTTGACGAATTTAAATTGATTTATCCACTTTTTTTCCCTTTAGGGGCCATTTAGGGCTTGTTATATGGTGTGAGGTTCCTCACTGTGTTGAAGACCGTACGGTGACCCCTAGATGCTTTGTTTTGGGTCGTTTTAACCTGGATATGGGATGTTGTCTCCTTGACATTTACCCCATTTCCTTTCTTTTTCATACCTAGATATGATCTAGTCGTCAAAATGATGAATCATGTTTTGGACGATATTCATTTTGATTTTGGCTTTATCTTTCAAAATATTTCAGCTGAAGACCAATAAAAAGGATCATCGCTCATAACTTAAGATTAGCCACAACTTTGTAACTTCTAAAACAATTGCACATTTATAAACAACAGTATATCTTACCGGTAATGATCCCATTAGCATGACACCAGTAATTATACATTCTTTGGCCATGGTTAATCTTGGAGATATCTCAATTGTTCCTCTGCTTCCTACAATCTACAACATACAAGTTGCTATATCAGTTTAGATTGTTTAAGAAATAATTCATGGCAGATATATGGTTACTGTCATTTAACCATTGGTTTGGCCTTTATATCCGAATTTCGATTCTAATATGACAGAAAATGGAATTTTCCATTCTGAAGGCGAACTAAGAGAAGGCAGATTTCTCGTCTCCATTGCTGAGTATTATTGTGGTGTCACAATACATAATCTGACGTTTTTAAACAGATGCAAGTGCAAAATACGAATAGAAGGCAAAATAATACACCTTTACGTGTATGAATGACATGGTTTAGTAAAAAAACGTTCTTAACCTTTCTTTCTATCTTAAACCAAGACGGAAATAATAAAAAAAAAACTGGTTGCTTTGTATCCCGTTTATCATCATTCCGACACTTTTTGCATGTGTGAAGTATGGGGTTATTGAGTATTATACTGATTGACGATCAAGAAGTGACATGTCAGAATTGGCGATTATCTCACTGTATCAAGTTACCTATATATGGTCAAAGAGGTGTTAATTTTAATATTTCCATATCAAAAAGTTTCTGTTGACAAAGCATGTTTTATACTGTGACAACGGATGAATAATGAAATTAAGACGCCATACCGGAGATGTTGGAATATTTTGCTGAACTATTGGGAAATAATAACAATAAATAGAGTTTGCCATTGAAATTCATATCCATGATTTTTTTTTATACACCGGCAAAATTGAAAACCCCAGCCTGAAAACCTGATTAAAAATATTGATCACCATGCATGTTTTTTTCGAAAATTAAGATCACAGTTTATCCATATTAAGCTATTTTTCACCTAAGTACAAAGACTGGGTGGAGAAAATATGGAGAAGCATTTTTTATTCTTAATTGAAATAAACCTTGTATCCCTTTTATTTATTTATTTATTTTTTTTCTGAATAGATCGTTTATGATCAGATCTATTGGATAGATAAACAAGTATGTCATCGTGTTTTTTATGGAGATATTGTACATAGTTTCCGGGTCAAACATTTTTTACGGACAAAGGAAGGTCATTCATGGCGAAGTGGACGAAATATGAAATTTCACATCTGTCAGTCAATTATGTGGACAAAAAAACGAATTAGCTATCATATAACTGTTCTGGCCCGGAAATCAAACATACCAGTAGATATGGGATCTCCTGGTCCTGTCGCCTGATTGCCTTATGAAATCGCGTGACCTCATGACGTAACCAAAACCTCATCATATACTTCAGCATTCTAATTGGCTAAGACGGTCGTGATTTCACATTCCATAGTAATGCAATTAGTGATGGTCATCATGCAGTTAAGTTACATGAAGGCATATGCTGTCAACTTTAATAGTGGTCAACAGGTTGGCATATCAAGAACGTACCATATCCATGTTTTAAAGGGAATTTCTCTCGTTCTGTTTGGCCACTAAAATATGAATGTCTCTTTTTAGTTATGGTACAAAAGTCATAGGATTTGACCAAAATACTTAGTAGGTAAACTTGCCGAATCATTTTCACATCTTTATTGTGACTTGAAATGAAATAAATTGCTCACATGTGTTCTGACATTGATTGATCGGAACATTTTATCTTAATAGTGGTACTTAGTTTTTCGTGCTTCGATCTGTCAATCATTTTTTTTTATATTTTTATTGGCGCTGACATGACAGGTGGTTGATTTATGAGGGCTCATTTGCTTTCTATGGGATGTAACAGCATGACCGACTTTTTTTTAATTGGTGTCCTCATTACGTCATGTGATTTCATCAGCCAGTCAGAATGAAGGAGCAGGAAACCGTTATCTACTCCTTTCCCGTATCCGATACGTAATGATTCAAACGTGTGATTCAATTGTGCAGTGCAACAGTGACCATCTACCTTAAGTCTTTCAGATTATTTGCTTCAAAAAGTCTATAGGATACCAGACAACGAAATTAATTCCATGCTTAGCAAATAACCAAGACTAACGTTTTGATCTGTGATGCCTAAAGACGTTTACTTACAATCTTTCTTGTTCCATCGGTATTCTACTGCCGTTGTTTCCTGACGCTAAATTATCGTTTTTCTTTCAACTACCGAGGAATATCGCAAAATATTTGTTAATTATGTTGTACACCATAAACGAAAAGAAATACTGAAAAGTAAAATGAGCCTTCAAGTGGTCATTTGTAAACCTGGTTATAGGGGTTATCTATTGTTAAAAAATTGATTACAAGTTATTTTCCAATTATCATATCATAATAGGAATCTTTTCTTGATTATTTGATTACAATTTTTTTGTAAAACTATACTTGGATTTCAGTAATGAATTATTTAATATATATACAAAAGGTAAACGATGACTTTGGAGCCTAGGTACCACCCATGAGAAGCATTTAATATAAAATATTTGTGATGTGCAGAACAAAACATGGCCACATTTTACTTACTACAATTCTGCCATTCTTTCGTATCATACTGAGGTCTTTTTCTAGGTTTACATTGGCTAACATCTCTATTATTAAATCTGGTCCTTCACCATTAGTGATATCCTTCAGTAAATAAACAAATTCATGCCTAGATGAAAGTCGATAACAAAAAAAATACCTTTTTTTTCAAGTATGTTGTCGTCAAAAGTCTTCAAATAAAGATATTTTTCTAGAAATAGAAGAATTATCTCATAGTTTTACCAAAATTGCAGTAACTGTGATGAGGTAACAGCTTTTAAGGAACTCTCGGAGACATTACTTTATGCTGCGAACAAATATGGTTCTATCTGAATTAAACATTGTGACTATGAATGTTCTACTATTATCAAGATTAATTAAAACAAACGACCAAACTGGTTTACCCAGTTCCTTAATCGAACAATAAAGCAAGAAAAGATATTTATCAGCCAACAAATTTGGTTTTACAGGTGGTATCGATTATGACATCAAAGCCTACACTGCAATATTAATATAAGTAAATGATAAAATTATACCATGACTTGTTGTATGTGGTTATCCTCTTTATGATTTAATGCTTTGTCTCCACCATTCCGTAAAATCAGATCCAATCCAGCGTCCGAACCTGCTGTTCCAATGACCGTCAATCCCATGTTTTTCGACAACTGAACACATGCTATCCCTACCTTAATACACAGAAAAGTACGATAGTACATTTTGCTTTTGACCAAAATAAAAAAAAAGTTATGGTACAAAGTCTCCAAGCAATTGAGTGTATTTATGCATGTTTTGGTTATGATTTGAAAGATGTTAGTCCTTTTGTCTGGCAACGGATAACAGCGGTTGTAAGAACACTTTGTCAGTTAATTTTATATTTGGTGCCGCTTCCATGACTAGTACAAATACGGATGAAGCGTTGTTCGACATCTAGCAATAAATTCTGCTCAAATCGGTGATCGGAGCAGTCTTGAACGTATTTTGAGATATGAGTTAAGCTCATTGTTGAAGGCCTCATGGTGAGTTCAGAATAAGGAAAAGCAATAAAAGCGGTGTTCAGTTGCTTGGTTTGTGTAGAGACTTTGTAAATAAATATAATAAATATAAAAATATTAAAGCCAGAGAACAAGTACAAAATCTAAAAAATTAAAACGAAAAAAAATAAAGATACATAACTGAAAAGTTTGAAAAATAATGGAAACTTACAGCACCACTCGCACCATGGACCAATACAGTCTGTCCTGGTTTTCCTTTACCTCTGTAAGCAAACATAAGTTAACATGAATTGATATAAAAAAAAATATATACCACTATCACCATGGACCAATACAGTCTGTCCTTGTTTTTCTTTACTTTTGTAAGTAAACATAAGGTCAAATAAATAAAATAAAACAAAATACACCACTAACACAATAGACAAATACAGTATGTCCTGGTTTTCATGTACCAATGGTCAAATGTATTACAAAAAAACATGTACCGAAAGGAAAAGGTGATTAGTTTGTGTATATTATCACTGGTCATATTTGACTATGCTAATGATGGAACGATATCACTTCGAAAGTAAATACTAAATGTTTTTCATTCAATTCTAATGTGATGCATGTCTATGTAATTTTGTATAGTTTGTCACACATGATAATCTTTTGCTAGTATCTCATAGTTTTTACTTGGCATGCTATTTTGAATTGAATTGCTGAAAATGCCATGTATGAACAAGTGAAAACAGCATTGGTCATCGACATAAAGCAAGCAAAAGTTGTTTACATTTTCACCAAAAAAAATTTTTTTTATAAATTTTTTGAATATTATATTTATCATCTTTTTTTAAAAAACAGTGAAACAGTGTCCCTGCTCATTTAAAAGTGTCGTTTTAAAAAAAAAAAACTCATAAACATTGTACTACTTACTGCGGATAACCTCTAGCTTTACCCATAATTGAATTGCAACTCTACTAACTAGTTTCCAAACCCTGAAGGTAAATTGATTCATACTGAACACATCTTAAAAAACAGCTCATCTTCTCAGCTGACCAGTTTCATTACCTACCAAAATTCTATCAAACTGATTAAATAACTTCAAAGTGATTAGTTGATTGATACAGAAAGAAAACTTGACAATAGAAATGAGTTATACCTGGGGGTGGTATCCAACTTTTTTTTAGCTTTCTTATCCTGAATACATATGTGCTTATTAACAAATAGTATTAAATTATATCTGTAAAGCGGTGAAATGTCATTATGGCTTTATTAAAAAAAAACAAAAACAAAAAAAACAAAAAAAAACAAAAAAAAACAAACAAAAAAAACAAACAAAAAAAATCTGTTAGTGAAATACACTGCAAAATGTCTGGTGGGGTATTAATTTACTGTAATTAAGCCTTCCCAAACATTTCTCCCTAAATCTTCATCTTTTCAGGACGGTATAAAGTTTTTACTAATAATAAAAGAAATACAATCAGGTTCTATAAAACTAAGACAAGTAAAATCTATTTTTTTAAATGCTTTATAATTCATTAATAAAACTCTTGATACAATCCCCAACTTTTCTCATCATTTTAATCCCTTTGAAGTAGTTTAATCAGTTTGATAGAATTCTCTCAGCAAATGAAACTCCTAAAGTGTGAAGACAAACTGTACTCACAAATGACCTATATACAAGTCAGTTTACCTGGAAACATAGATAATTACCTTGGGCTACTCAAATTGATCTAGGGGTAAAGTCAGAGGTTATCTGCAGTAACATGCTTCCAGGAGATGGAAACTTAATATTGTTCGTTACTTCAGCGATTATCAATTAATCCTTACACATTCTGTTGTCAAGCATCGCTTCAGACAATTACATTCAAATGGAAACAGAGACCATGACTCGGAAATAACACCTAAACCAGTAAGGATGGAAATTTACTTAAGAAGACTTCACAATATACATTTGTATTACATTCGAAAATACTACCTATGAAATCAACTCCTCTATAGGACAAGCTTTTACGCCAGCTTAACAAAACAGAATCAGAAGAAAAATACCCTAGAAAATATCTCAAATTTGCCTTTCCCATCCATGGATCAACACGACCATTTGGAAAAAGAACAGTAGTAAAAGATATACAAAACACAAGGTTACAATGGGACATCAGGCAGGAAAACCTGAATCTTTTTAGGACATCAGTACCAATTTCAAAGATTACTCAAAGACATTACTAGTATGATCATACATTAAGATAAAGACAAAACTGTCGGAGAAGCACTTCTAAAAATCAGCATGTGACAGCAAGATCTAGCCTATTATTTCAGTTTTCTTTCAAAGAAATGAAATATACATGATTTCCCACATTAAAGTAAAAGTCCATTCACAATAACCAAGGAAACCAAAGTAACACCAAAGGTGTTACTGTACATAAACGTAACAACTAAACGAGCAAAGGCTTGATACTATCATTTTCATTGCAGTTTAATATCTCAATAGTGCAATATTTATAAACCAGTGGAGTGACACGTGATTGGAGGACTGATTATGTATGCAAACTATTCAAGCACCGAAATATCTATAGCTAACCGAAGAATGATATATATACAAAGGACTGGAACGCAGGATACATAAAAGTATTATATTCATTGTAATGGGATCAAGTTCTTCACCAACGAACAGCATAGATAAAGAGAAAAAAAAGATCATGCCAATGAATACTGATCATATCAGTCCATGAAATAGCATCAATAAAATCACAGTATCAAAAGACTACCAAATTGACACAATTCTACCGAAATCTGTTCACTCTTTGTGACATTCGACAACTACAAAAGCATCGTCTCCTACATAAACTCAAATACCATGAATTCAACAAATGAATAAATATCATAGCTAACATCATTTCTCCAAAAGAGTGAAAATAATTCTTGAATACGCATCATCACATGCTCTAGTAGCTTGCTTAAAATGAGCCGTATTTGGCCAATAACTGTTCTTTACAAAGTCTATAACATGCCCGGCAGAACCATTGACACAATCTGACATCAACCTTTTTGCCGGCGATAGCATGTTATTTGGACCAATTAAGAACCAAACAACATGCTTCAAGGTGAACTATCATCACTAGAAGGCTTGAAAAAAAAACAAATGGTCAATGGACTTCATTGTTAAAAAAAAGTGTATTTATTGTAGTATGCAAAGGAAAATATACTTGCAAGTAACAAAGGACATACGTTAGATTTTTTAAGTCCAGCAATATCCTATTATCACAATTAATA
This sequence comes from Modiolus philippinarum, assembly GCA_002080025.1. Taxonomy (NCBI): domain Eukaryota; kingdom Metazoa; phylum Mollusca; class Bivalvia; order Mytilida; family Modiolidae; genus Modiolus; species Modiolus philippinarum. The sequence goes on along the minus strand of MJUU01026866.1, from coordinate 113,284 downwards.
ACAACTTGAATTTTGACAGTCATGTCGACAGAGAAAACAATTTATTTCTAATGGTTGATCGAAACCAATCAGAGAAACAGCATTTTTAACGGTCGTATGACTATCACTAGTATATGTATTAACATTCTCCAGATCAAACTTGTCACAATCATTGTAAAACATTGAATATAAGTTTCAAAATAATATACACACATGTAAACCATATAAACTGGCTATATATATATAATGGGGGATCGATGAGTTGCTCATCAATACCAATAACCATAACAGAGGAAGATTGGTAGAATCGAATCAGCTTTAATCCAGAAAACATTAGTTATTACCGTTGGTATCTAAAGAAGTGCCATAAAAGTATACTCTTATTAAAAACTATACAACGACACCATGTACTTCATTTCAAATGTAAATATTCTGGAGAACAGACATTTTGTCCGATCTTGTGAAAAGTACCTCCATTATAAATTATACACAAAATTCATTTATTTTTCGGGAGAAGAAGAAGAAGATGAAGATGAAGAAAAGGAAGATATAAAGAAAAGAGATAGAAAAATGAAAGATAGAAAGAGTTGTAGGGATTTTTCCCATGTGCATTTACTCCATATCCCTTTATTTGTTTTATGCAAACACAAGTTGCGAAATCGTTAAGACTATACTGGTCGACCAATATGTGATGGAGGCCAAAGAATTTACGGAGGGAAAAATTCAAACGTTCTTCTTTAAGGGAGTACGAGTGTCAGAAAATTTGTAATTAGAATTAAAATTCTGACCTTTTGTTCTGAAGAGCACTACTAATGGAACAGCTTGAGCAAAAAATTTTGAAAATCCATTTTGGAATTATTGAGATATAAGACGTCAAATTTTTGGCGGGAAACAGATCTCTCTAGAGTTTTCCTTCAATTTGCATAATATGTTTATAGGCCTTTAAATATATGAAATTATAATTGGAAGTTGATTAAATTTTATACACAGTCTATTTTATGTATTTTAAAGTGACTTATGACCAAGAAAATGTGATCCATGTGCAAAAAAAATTAGCACTGTTTGAAAGTTTAAAACCCGAGGATATAGAATGCTTCTGAAATCTGACGCTCGTACTCCCTTAAGACTCGTCCATTCGTCAATGGACTAGTTTTGTAAACAATACTTCATCAAGTTATTATATAAAATATCATGTTAGGGTCTGAAAACTGGAACTCATCAAAATATAGCGGTAACAAATTGCAAGAATGTCTCAAACAATTTTGAAAAAAAAATCTCGACAACATAAAAGTTTTTAAAATGTGATGGAATCTAAAAAACTCTACTCGCTTTCAGCCTTGTCAATTCTCAAAACTGAAATTGCTAAACGCACTACACCATTACTGGTAAAGAAGAGTAAAGTTACTTTAGTTACTAAGTGAATAAAAAATGTTTTAAAAGAATTTATTTGAGTATAAATAAGCTGTATGGCCCAATTTGTCAACATACACAAAAATCTTGATATCATTAAAAATATGTTTGTCAGTGATTTTAAAACTTTATCTTACGGAGTTCAACTTCAGCGTAAACTTTATGGTTAATTAAACGAAGCAAAATGTTGAATTGCGCTGAACATTGTCTAAAGTCGTTATACCCAATAATTTCCCTGGTTAAATATAAATGTTTTATGGTGAGCAAGGAACGTAAAATCAATTTTGATCTCAGTGAATAACAACAGCTCTAATAGATGTGTTCAAAGAACGTTAAACTGAAAAGAAACTTACTAAAAACTAAGCTTACTGATTGGTTTTTGCTCGACAATCATTCTTATATTAAGAAGAGGAACACGTTGATAAATGCATGTGCTCATAATTTGAGATGTTTACAAAAAATTACACTGAATTGACAAAGCTAGATGCAGTCGAGGAGTGTGTATTCAAATTTGCAACGTCCAGGGATAGTGCTATACTCTGACCGCACGAGTATTTTGCAGCCATGGAACAATAAGTCAAAAGTATACTAACTGAATTACAACAACTCTGTATGCTGTGTAATAAGGAACACCAAGTCCAGCTCCCTGTTCAAATGTAAGGTTGTCACTCAAAAGTTGTGTGAAAATCTCCTCAGTAACACAGTATTCCGCATAGCCTCCAGTAACCGTTCTTATGGAAAACACACGGTCTCCTTCCTAAATTGTTAACAAACACTCAATAATTAGAAAACAATTTTACAACGATACGCTTTTGGCCTTTGCAGCATTCCAAGATATGATGCGAACACAAAATTTCAAACTTGGAAATCAAACTGTTCTTCAAATGATCTATAAAATGGCATTCGGCAATAGAACCTTTCAAGATAACAGCGAAGCTATTATTTACTTGTGGGAATTCAGTGGGTACGTGAATTTTTCAAGAAAAAATTCGTCCTCACAGTATGGTTTTGAATGTTTATCAAGAGACTTCATTTTGTCAGGAAATTGCGCGTACCATATAATTCCCACCAGAAAATTATATATCTCCGCAGTTATAAAAAGATTTTTTGTGTCGAAATATACAAAATAGATATGTTAGCCCATATGCTTCCTACCAAGACAATGGTTTTATTTTCCCTGCCCACCCAAGAATTGAACATTGAACATTAAAGGTAGTTTTGAACTCAAATGCATTATTGTATTGTTAAAATACCATTGAAACTATAACATCCCCATTTTATTTATTTATTTTATTTTTTTGAAAAGGGGTAAATATATGTTTCAGTCAGTACGTTATTGTTTTCTTTTCTGATGGAAGTTGTATTCAAAGCTACTATGTGTTAAGGTTAGTGTGCCCAGGGGATCTAAAGAGCATACGTTGTCGGGATTGCATGTATGAGTTGGTCATGACGCAGCGTATTCTTGAAGATTTGGTCATGGTAAAGTCTCGTAGAGCAAAACTAAGGAAAGAAGAACCCAATAACATCAAATCTCTTCAATTTGTCCGCTCTTTTACCATATTTTTCTTTTATTCCTAACCATTTATTCTGAAACATTCTCAAATTGTTTTTGGCATCAAAAAAAGAAGAGATTAACAGATAAAATAAGCCCTCGTAAAAATGCGCCACTACTTGGAATTAGATAAAAGTAATGTACTTACTACCCAATATAGTATGCTGATATCTCAAGTAAGTATAATTATAAAAATAAATGAGACCAACTATACTTCACCAACAAAGTAGCTACTCTCAGATTTTCTTAACCAGACCAGCCTCAAAAGTCAACACACAAATTTGATAAATTTTATTTTAGATACATTGACTTAATGAGAATATTTGGTTCTACATGCAGGGCTCTTATACAACAGGGCATTTCACATCCAAACTTCTATGGAAATGCCATTTACAAAGCGCATAAATTCAAAAATTCTCCTCCCAAACTTATTAATTAGTTGAACAAATTTAGTCATAAAGGATATAAATACACCATTGTTGTTAAATATTTACTTCTGATTTTGTTGGCACTATATTGATCAGCTACTAAATGCTTTACACCGTAACTAAATTAAAACAAGGTACTCGTCACGATAAGTTGGACTTATTTCTAGTTTGATTTTTACTGTGGGTCTTGTTGCGTATTTATTTTTTCGCCATTCACCACACATAGGGGAGAATTTGGATCCAAGAAAACGAGTTTAACCCCGCCGCAATTTTTGCGCCTGTTCCAAGTCGGGAATATGTTGGTCACTGGCTTGTCTTTGTCTTATAAAATTTTAGTTTCTTGATATTCGGGTTTGTTTCCATTGATTTATTCGCTTTTTTACTATTTTGGGGACATTTAGGGCTTGGTATATGGTTCCTCACTGTGTTGAAGACCGTACGGTGACCCCAAGATGCTTTGTTTTGGGTCGTTTAACTTGGAGATGGGATGTTGTCTCCTTGACATCTGCCCAATTTCATTTCTTTTTCTTACAATGTAACTATAGGCCCATCATTGACTAAAACACTTTTAAATTCATCTTTGATCTCTGCTTTATAATATTTTCATTTTAGGGATTTCGGAGACAATATTCGCCCATTGTTCAACTGATTCAGATGTACTTTCAAAGGCCATAATGAATAACAATATAGTGCTCAAACATTGTCTGTTAAAATAATTTTACACTTCTGGCATTTTTTCTCAGAAATATCGACTTACCTTGAATTTTTTCACGTCTTTACCGACTGCTTCCACAATCCAGAAACGTCCATACCAGGTGTATATGGTAACGCAGGTTTGACGGCATATGTTCCACTTCTTATGTAAGTGTCAACTGGATTTACCCCAGCAGCAAATACCTTGATTAGAACCTGATTAGACATCATGTTAATGTTCATCAATGAAACACTACTCTGACAATGACAGGGATATTACAGTGTATGATAAAAAAAGGACACGGAATAACAGTAAAGGAGGTAATCCCGAACTAAATTAATAGGGTAAGCATTTTATTGGTATTCTTCGTTTTGTATTGGTGTTCTTCACCTTGTTAGAATCATTATATCATATATTGGTGTTCTTCGCTTTGTAAGAATCATTATATCATATATTGTTTCTTGGTCTTCTAAGAATCATTATGGATTTGATATTAAACCGAACTTTTCACTTACAGTGTGACGAGTGGAACACGGAAGGTAGGTCATGCGCATACCTTCCGGAGCACCCAATGACACCCCTGTTTTAGGGGTTCAGTTCACACTGATAGTGATTTATTTTCTGTGGCGTTTGTTTCGTCCTTGTCATTTATGCTGTTTTTGTGTGCGATTCTGATATTGCACTGTATTCTGGGTTTATGAATTTTTACTAGTTGCTTCGGTATTCACTTGACAATTAATTATTTTCACACGTGGTCACAGCAGGTGTAAGATTATAAGTTGCAGTCTGACAAATCCAAAACATAGATATTCACAATACACTGGTAATGATTTCTTTTTAAAACTATTGAACTCATATCTTTATTTTTTATGTCAGTGAGTTATGAACATGCTACAATGTGGACAAGAATAATTTATAATCGTTTCCAACTTATTTTATATAAATAATCCCTCGTTTGTACGTCATTGATGTTTGTTTGATAAATAAAATGTGTAAAAAGTTTGATACTCTTGCGTTTTGACCTGACCTATATTTTTACCTGACTATCTTGTGGGCGTGGTATTGGTAAATTTTCTTCCAGTTTTAAAACCTCTGGACCCCCAAACTGTGAAACACGTATTGCTTTCATCATTTCTTTGATAATACGACCACTGGCCATACTGAAATATCAAGAGCATTCTAGTCTAGTTTTACAAGTTAGTTAAAAGTCAAGTTTTTACCCGGCTTAAAACACTTGACTTTGGAGGATGATTTTTTCTTCCGTAAATGGCCATTTTCGAGGTAAGACGACAGAGTTAAGACGACCTCTCATGAATGCAGCCGTCTTAACTCGGTAAGTGACAAATCCAAACGTTTTATTTTTATGAGTCAACAACAATAGCAACTAAAAGTGTGTATTTGATACAAAAACGAATGCCCCCCCCATACATATCTTCCTGGAAATGACTTGTATATTTATATGTTGCCATTGCCATTGCATTAGAATATTACTAAATTTGGTTAAAATCCAATGAAAGGTGTTTAAAATTCAAAAATTCTATGACAAAAGGGCATAACTCCCACCAAAATCAGCTAGCGATCATCCATCCAGCAAGGCGATATGCACAACACTAGACATGATGGTCAACAATCCTGTGAATTTTGGTACATTGCATGTGCTTTTGTTCTGTTCTAAGTTTTGTATAGACGATTTTTTGAAAGCTCATAAGAGCTTCTTGTGTTGTACTGTTATTTTAAATAGCTTATGAACTTGAACTTTGAACTTTTTCATATGGAACTTAAAAGCTTATAAGAGCTTGTGTTGTACTGCTAGTTTTTAATCGTCTCTAAATTAAGCTTTTGAAGTTGAACTCACTTTTAAGCAGATAAAGTAATGTAAGATAATGAGTTGTGATATTTCTTATTCAGAAAAATGTTGTCCACTGTGACTTAACAGAGATGTTTTAGTATAATAAAAATTAATTCAATTTATAAAAAAATACCCCAAAACAGATAAAATTGCCTAATGGTTCATAATGTAACCACATTTCATCGGCGGATCAAGCCTTCCAAATAAAAGAGGTTTCAATGAGGTTCCAGAAAAAGGGTTCCTCATTTTTTCTCTATTTTCCCCAAAATTCTTCATGATTTTTTTTATAGAAAAGGGGGGTTCAAAACCGCCGAACCGATCCCTGGATCCGCCATTGCATTAATTTAACAACATAACACCCACCATCCGGGGCGTGGCTTTATTTATTCAAGATAATTAATTCACTAGCAGAAAGCCTTGTACCAATTTTTATAAGATTTCCATGTCTATCTATTTTGAAATAATTTGAATGAACGAACGTCACCCCCNCCCCCCCCCAAAAAAAAAAAAAATCAGAACTAAAAATATCGAAATGTAACTTAAATTTGTCAATTGATCTAAAGTTCTTGTGTAGAGACCACACCGATTTAAATGCAGGCTGAAAGTCGAACAGACACTGCACCATCCCCAATTTTTGGTACCTGTCACGAGGGGTCATTATTTAGAACATTACATTTACCTCTATATAATCATGGATAATTGTACACAGATTTGCTGTAATTCAATTAAAAAACAGATAAAATGTAAAAATGAGAGTGGCAAAGACACTTACAGAAGACTGATGATTACAAAAAGGAAATAAATAGGTGTGATACCAAGATATGAAGTGGTGTATAATCTAAAAACAAAAACGTGAGAGCATCAACTTTCCGGAAAATTAAGTCAATTTCGTTTTTCAATGCAAGGAATACTAATATGATACCAGCTAGCTTACTGAAATTTTAAGCAGAAAGCTACATTTACTGAAAAAATAAGTTGTCCACTTATTCGAAGAAGGGCGGGTGGGAGCACACATAAAAAATCGAAGAGAATTCGGGAGAGCGCTCACAAAGTAGAGAAGGAAGTGAGTACTAGGAGTATTACCAATGAAATGTGATAGAATTAACGAAAATAGTACGACTTTTATTAACCAATTACTTGTTTAGTCTTTATCCTTCAAGCGAAAACCAACCTAATTAACATGGTCTTTACTAGTATAAAAATTTGTTTATAGTACTATTCAATTTTTCATGTGGGTAATAACGCGTTATTTTGCCCTGATTGCTATTTTTAACGACCTTTGAAATTAAAAAATGCACCTATTCAAACCAAATGTGATTTTACATACTAAAATGTGTTCTTAGATTATAACAGTGGAAAATTCTTTCGCTTGAATTTTTTTCTATTCAACTTCAAACAGTAAAATCTATCCAACCAGGAGTTACGTGAAGCTAAAGTTGGGGGTTTTCTCAGCATGTTTTAACTAGAATTTAACCTCAAATCATACTTTCCCGATTATATTCCACAGCTCTGTTTAATTGTTAGAAATCATCATTTAAATATGTTGCTTGTAAATGTAACTATTGGCAATAGTCAGTGATTTCTATTAGTCATTCAACAGGAACAAACTCATTTTTGGGGCGCGGTGTTTTGTTTTGGTAAGCTTTGTGTTGTTTTTATTTTTATTTTTTTTTTCATTTTATTTATTTTATTTTGTTTACTTTTTTTTATTATTTTATTATTTTTTTTTTGTTCCGAACAAAATGCAGAAAAGCTTACTCATTAAACTTGCTTATTTGACACGCAAACAATACAACACTACAGGGGCACAGACCATATGAATTTTGGAGGACTATTGATTATCTGTAAGATTTGAATTTAGCGATTTCTAACTAGGTTATTTTCAAATTTTCCTCTTGAAAATCTTCTATTTGAGCCCCCTTTCAAAATAGACATTAATTAAATTTATATATTTATTGCCATAAAACTACATTATAAGTTTGTGACAAGACAAAAACAAAACAAGCATTTAATACTCCTGTATATTTATTGATAAATGAGTTTTTAACGAATAACAACATAACAAAGAACTGATTATTCCAATAACATATAACAGGGAACTGGAATTTTCTTGATAACAGCAAACTGACTCTTCAAATAATAGAAAACACCTGAATTTGACATTATAATAATAGATAACAGAGAATCAATTTTACCCCAAAACACAATAACAGTTAACCCCCTTGGCCAACCCACTCATTGATCAGACACCGAACACAACAAAGTATTAAACCTTTGAAAAAAAAGTTTCTAGAAAATGGGGGTTCCAGGATTTTTTTGTGAATTTTGCCATAATATTGCAATGAAAAAAATCCGGAAATAAAGTACATTAAAACCCCGTACCCCCACGTTATCCATCCAAGACCAAGAACAATAATAACTTCAAATCTAAAAATAATCAACTATGAATAGGCACACAGTTCACAGCAGCTATGGTGGCCGTTTTCTTGCTCTAGTCGAGAAACGACGGACCGAGTTGACTTACTTTGACTTATTTCCGTCTCTCCGGAGAATATGACCCTTTACAAGTCTTCTTCAAAGTCCCTGTCTGTTGTCACTTGTGCCGCCTCTATCCATGTTTGAAATATTTCCTCACTTTTTTCCATTGTTCTCCTCCATGTTTCTTTTGGTCTCCCTCTTTTTTTTCTCCCTTCTGGAGTCCATGTAATTGCTAATTTGGCATACCTTGTGTTTTCCTCCGAGCTATTTTCATCTCCTTTACTTAATCGTAATGCTTACATTCTTCACGGATTTAACATAACCGGTTTTGACTCATTCCTGTATTGACTCACTGAGTGTGACGGGTGTCGCTAGCGGAGCAGGGCATGCTTACCCTTTCGGAGCACCTTATGCCACTCGCGGTTTTTATGGGAGTTCACTGTCAGTGCGTTAGTTTTTGGTGTTGTCTTGTATATTTTACCTTAGATGTTTTAAATACTATTGAGGTTAACAAAAGCTTTTTCAAACTTTCACCTTGATATTGTTAGAGGGTAAGGGAAGTTACATGTATCATGGATGTTTAATTGGTTTTATCTAAGGGTTAGAAAATGACATTAACCAATCAGCCACCAAACAGATCTTCAAAAACAAAATATGCCTCAATGATCGTGTGACGGATGTTGCTAGTGGAGCAGGACATATCACCTGATGTCATTCCCGGTTTTCATGGAAGTTCACAACACTTATGAGTGTCTTAGTTCTTAATGTCGTCTTTTTCTTTCCGTGCATTGTGGCTGTTTCACGTTCTTGCTTTGTCATTTTCTCTATTTTTGCCATGTTTTCTGAGATTATCACTTCCCTTGTTCCCTCGGTATTCTACTGCCGTTTTAATCGACTCAAACTCTTCTCCTTACTTCGATTATGACTTTCTGTGGCTAGTGGATCTTCCGGGATATTTGTGCACGAATGTATTAACAATTTCCTCATATTTTTTGTCGTTTTGTATATTTCACTCCCGTAGAGAAGGACGGACAGTACATTTGAGTTGAAAAGGCAAAATTTAGTACTTTTTTCGAGGCATGCTTTTCATTCCTGATATGCGCTAGTCTGATGTAAGCTACTTTTCTTCTGGTGTTGTCATAGGTACCTCCTGTGATGTTGATCATATGAAAGATTTAAGGAAATTTCATCAATAAAGTAATGAAAGAAACAGGCGTTTTTCTGCATCATCCTCCGTTAGAGTTAACCTGGGTCAAACACACACTATCATATCATCACCTACATATGACGAAAAACACCCACCTGTTGAGAAATTCGGGGAAATGGTAAGGGTCAAAATAAAGGAAAGGGTTAATGTTATAGTGAATGAAAAGATTGGGTATATAGTCAGGGAAAGGGCTCGAGTTATAATCAGGGAAGTGGTTAAGGTTATATTCAGGGAAAGAGCTAGATTAATATTCAGGGAAAGGGTTAGAGTTATGTTATGTTCGGGGAAAGGGTTAGGGTAATAGTCATTGAATAGGTTAGGCACGGACCATTTGATTTTGAGGGGGGGGTATTTCCGGGGGCNNNNGGAAATCCCAGCCCCCCCCCCCCTGAAAATCAAATGGTCCGTGCCTTAGGGTTATATTCAGGGAAAGGTCTAGATTTATATTAGGGTATATGAAGAATGTTATGTTTATTATTTGCGAGATTGAAACATTGTGAAAATCTGTCAAATTATGTCGACGGCCATATACCTTCTGTAGTGACAATTACAACAAACTTTCTATTCTCGTTTGTGTAGCAAAAACATTGTAACGATCTGTAAAATCACGGTGACCACTTCCTATAGTGGCAGTTGCTCATGTAAAATCACGGTGACCACTTCCTATAGTGGCAGTTGCTCATGTAAAATCACGGTGACCACTTCCTATAGTGGCAGTTGCTCATGTAAAATCACGGTGACCACTTCCTATAGTGGCAGTTGCTCAACATAACCTTGATGTATAACAAACAGTTAAAACGTTTTCTTTTTCGAATGTTCAGTGGACAGGGTCGTCAAAATTAATTGTCTTCCATGTACCTAGACAAAATTATTTGTACAGATAAAAATTTAACGTACTTCATTCATAGATCAATTAAGCAAGAATTACTCTGTAAGAAACGGCGGCATCCATAACTCTTTTCTTCGTAACTTAAACCAAATCAGCGCCTTCACCTTCATACATCTATGCACGCCACCTTAAAGAACACAAGATTTTATAAGTTCAATCAGGGAAGGTTAAAACACATTCATGCGTAATCGATATCGTTTACAAATCGGACAGTTGGCAGTGGTTGGGAGGTACAATTGGTCGTTTTATTTATTTTATTATGAAACGATAAATATTTAATGACAAAGTATATATCTACTGCCAAAATTCGTTATAAAGAAAACGTCAACATGACTTTTTGGAAAATCCCATTTTTCCTAAAAATATGCAAGAAATATCGATTTTTTAAAATTTTAAACGTCATTTTTTGATGGATAGATACATCACATGCAGATATAAACATGGTATAAATTTTACAGGACTTGTTTTTCTTTCATAATTTACGATGTTGTAATACGAAATCTATGTAGAAGTATTTCAATTGAAGTTGCTTCATATCATAGTCAAAGGAAATTACATGTATGTCCTTAGCTAGCTGTTACTAACTGCGAACATTGGTCAGGACAGTTCCCGTGTGTTTTGTCTTTATGTTTAAGGTACTTTTATGTATGTACAGGTACTCATCTTGATAAGTTGGACTTTTTTATAGTTTGATTTTTACCATACGAGTATTTTTGTGTATTTATTTTTTAGCCATTCCTCAGACATAGGGGAGTGTTTGGATCCAAGAAAACGAGTTTAACCCCACCGTAATGTTTGCGCCTGTTGCAAGTCAGGAATATGTTGGTCATTGGCCGTCTGTCCTTGTTTTCTTATATAATTTTAGTTTCTTGGTATTCGAGTTATTGGATGTAGTTTGTTTCCATTGATTTGTTCACTTTAACACTTTTTAGGGCCATTTAAGGCTTGCTTTATGGTGTGAGGCTCCTCACTGTGTTGAAGACCGTACGGTGCTTTGTTTTGGGTTATTTTAAACTGAAGATAGGATGTTGTCTCCTTGGCATTTACCCCATTTCCTTTCTTTTTCGTACTGATAATGGATCAGGTAGTAAAACATTACAATCGACATTTTTTTATCTTTCTTCCTTACAAGATGCAAATATCACCGAATTTTAGATTGTGTAGCAATGAATTATGTGAATACAACACTTCTTTGTTATTAACAAAGAAGTGTTGTATACTGTTACAGACCTGTCAAGTCTCACGCTTTGAGCGTGAGAGTCACGCTTTCCAACCCAAAATCACGCTCTCACGCTCATCCCTTTCAATGTCGCGCTTTTTAAATTTTCAAGAAAAAAAATTATTTCGGATAGAAAAACTTTCTTTCTTGATAAGAAATACCAGAAATTTGGGGTTTTTCGTATATTTTCTCATTCAACTGGTTCATTTTCCATAAATATCTACTAAATAAGACACAATTCACATTTGAAGGCACATATATGAAAGCAATTTTCATTTTATATTCTTTTTATGGCAAGAATTTTGTTGCAAATTCTTTGCTATAACCACATGATATCCGCCCAGTATGTACCATTTTGAGTCTTCGAAAAAAAATCTTGCAGGGCAAACCCCCAGATCCTCCCGTCTCACTCTGGGAACCCGAACCCCCTTGACAGCTAAAGGATACAACACCCCCAATATGTTATATTCTCCAAATAAATATAGCATAAATGAGTAATAGATATGATGTTTATTAGTATTTTACTACTGTTCTTCTAATATTAAATTAAGTCAAATTTACAAAATTGAGCTTCAGTATCACAACCAATCAAAGAATCCTATATTCTTTAAATCTGTTTTGAACTGTTCCTTTTCTTCTGCAGTACAAGCTCTCATGGGTGACCTTGTTGGGCCCATTTCTATACCAGTAAACGACATGATTTGTTTCAGAGCTGCTACATTTCCACCTAATAGATCACCTACAGCAAATATAAATGTCTCCCCTATACTAAATTCAAGTTTTATTATCTTTAAACTATTTATAGTTCGTGATAAACTACATATTGAATGACAGAAAAACAATAATAATACAAATATGTACAAGTAAATAAACCTTAAGAGTCCCTTGTTCTCAGTTCTAATGACTTTTCCAAGAAGGAACCTAACATTTAGTTGTGTTGGTGTTGATGGATTTTTTAAATTTGTCGTCATATGAAAGTTGCATAAAATTTTTATTTGGGAACATTGAAACTGGAAACAACACAATGTAATATGAACTGTTGTTCATCTTCTATTACTTTACATTTGTGGCACAGCCTTTCATTTCTGGGTATTTTCAAATGCATCCCTTTTCTATATATGAGTAAAGTATGATCACTTATTCTGAGTTTAGTTGTGAGTTTTCTGAATTCAAATTTATTTATATTTAAATTCTTCACCATACAGTGAATGCCTGGTAAGTATATATATGTTGTGTACAAGTTGTAATTTTGTACATGTTATAAACTGTACAAAATTTCCGTACATGTTATAACTTGTATGAACAAAAGATACGAGTTATAACATGTACAAATTTTGACTGTACATATCATAACATGTATAAAAATGTGAAAAATTTTGATTTCAACTTGTACAATATTAAAATTAGCTTCTGATAGAACAAGTAAGATAACATTCGCACAAATATTCAAACCAGAAAGGTTATGTTTTTTTATGTGCAATAGTCAGCGATTCTGGTTGTTTTATAAAGCACGATTTTCATTTACAAGATTTTGTAGGTCCTTCGCTATATCAAAATTTGTCAACACATCTCCTGGATCTGATAAGACTTAGTGGTTAAAGCATTATTTAGAACTAACCTGCAGATTGGTTTAACTGTATTAAATATTGGTGACAATGTTATCTTACCTATTCCATCAGAATAAAAGGGTCCAACTATTTTAATGATATTAGGAGAGTTATTCTCGAAATCAGGGATGGTTCATCTACGAGAGTGACAATGGTGAGAAAGATAAAGAAGTATCTTTGAAGATCTTCCAAATACTGCACTTGAACATTTCTGATGTTCCAATGATCGAATGTAATGCAAGAAAGATAGTAAACTGTCGTTTAGAGGAGGACAGAAACACGTGCCTTGTAGATTTTAAAAAAGGATTGCAAGGGGGGAAAGTGTAAATGCAGGAAAATGGAAGTCGTGTGCAACTTAGGGAATTTTTTATACAACTTCCAGCAACAAATAAGCTTACCAAATATATTTCTGTTTGTAAATCATTATTCTTTTCTCATATTTAAATTATAAACTCGAATAGTATATAATTATGGTATCATTTGCACATCTTTTGACAAAATAATATATAAGGATTTATTTTAATATTGTACAAGTTGAAATCAAAATTTGTCATATTTTTGTACATGTTATAACATGTCCAGGCAAAATTTGTACATGTTATAACTTGTATCTTTGGCCCATACAAGTTATAACATGTACATAAATTTTGTACATGTTATAACATATACAAAAATGCAACTTGTACACAACATATATATTTTTTCACTTATCTAAAACATCATATTTTCTTTAAAAGCAATTAGTTAAGCCCCTTACTTGAAATATCTGTTTGTAGTTTGTCACAAATATTTTATACTCCACAATACCTATTCAAACATACTTTGTTTATAATTTGTATACGTTAATATTTAATCAGTTTATAATTGTAAGACATTACCAAATATAATTTCCATATAATCGTTTTCCATTTGTCTACAATCTCCAGTAAAAAGGGCTTTTAAAAAATTCCTCAAATTAAACATATTTCACAGTGGTATTTAAATGGGAAAGTGAGTTTGCACTATACATGCAATTCCGTTTCTCATGGTTTTTTGTTGTAATAAATCATCACTATACTAGGCTGCCTTGTGCATTTCTTACCTTCAGCATTGTTACTAGTAAGATATAACCGGTTATATTTCTTTGAAGAGCATTACAAACTCGAGTTAGAACCCTGAAGAGTGCGCTGCGGTTGTTTCTTTGTTGCAATTGTCTTCTGTTGGTCTTTGTGTCGGACAACAGATGTAAAAACAACTGGCCAGTTAATTTTATGTTTGTTGACGATCCCTCACCCATGAGTAGGCAGTAACATGACTGTAGCGTTGTTCAACATTTAGCAATCAATTCCGCCCAAACCGGTGCTTGTGGCCTTCTTAAACTTACTATGAGGTATGAGCAAAGCTCATTGTTGAAGACCTCGTTTTGATTTCAAGATGAAGAACAACAATGAAAAAATGTTTTTTCTGTTGGTTGGCTTAACCAAAGATTTGTAGAGGCTTTGTCTCATGTGCATTTTCTCAATATCCTGTTGTTGTTTATAAAACAAAATCTTCAAATTAAACATATTTCACAGTGGTAAGAGAATTTGCACTGAAGATGCTGTTTGAACAATAATTTTGTTTCTTGAGGTTTTTTGTTATCAGTATACCAAACTTCCTTGTACTTTTCTTTCCTTCAGCATATTTACTAGTCAGACAAAGAAATATAGAATCCACACCCGCATCGAGTGAGAAACGACATTTCTACACTAGAGATAGTTCATTTTCAAATTTTTAAACGCGAAGCTTGCCGAGCGTTTAAAATATTTGAAAATTTAACTATCGAGAGTTTAGATACGGTTGTGGATTTTATTTCTCTAATGATTTGCAGGAGATTTGGGACAAAATGATGACCCCTCTTTTCTGATCATCCGAAATAAATGTGTTCTTTGAGCGTGACGTCATCAGGCATTGTTACCTTTTTTATGACGTCACAATGGTGAAGTCAGAAAACGGAACACATATTTGACGTCATAATTGAATTTCATCTCATCACTTGCCGAGAACAACAGAGAACAGTATTTCTCCAACTGTTCAAGAAACGTGAAAATAGGACAGAAATTAGAGAACTCACTTTCGATTGTTATATTTCTATGAACAACATTACAAACTCATGTTTGTCAGTAAACTTGAGCAGTGCCCTGTGGTTGTTTATATGTTGTCACTGTTTTCTGCAAGTTTTTTGTCGGAAAAGGGGGAACAGCGGTTATATTACACTTTGCCAGTAAATTTTTATGTAATAAAGGTCGTCACTATTTTTATGTCTTCAAATCTATGGATTTTTAAGGAACTTTTCTTGTCATTTTCAAGGACAAAAATAGTCGACAAAATTCAGGTTGCGATACTTATTTTCCATATTTTTATATACCGCCTATAGATATAAACATTGTAAAATTCCAGGTTTTTAAAGAACATTTCAAAGGTTTATATACACTAATTTATACAAAAATGTTGATTGGGCGGTTATAATGTGATCCTGTTTCGCGTGGGTTTAGTTAAGATTAAATATGTTTGAATGGGCATTGTGACCCCATGTGTGAAGAAGTTCACCTTCCTCAAAAACTACTCCTGGTTTTATTACTCTTTTATTGATTAATTCATGTTGTCTATTTGTTATTTGAAGTGTCGTTTCTCACAGCGATACAGACAATTGCATTTTTTATTTCTACTCAGAAATGATTTGTTATCTTGACAATAATGGCCGCGTTGATATTTCTCTATTGTTATAAAACCCTCTCATCCCCTGAAGACTCGCCCAGTTACTGAAGTGCTGCTTATGTAAAGTGAAACTTATGTTTACGGTACTGCAGCAATCCATTGCCACTTACCATATTTATACATTGTTCTACAGAGTCTTTGACCCTTGATCTGTTCTTCTCGTGCAGCTTGTAAATTTCCTTCCCTGGTAAGTTTTACAAGTTTATGGTACACTTTAGACATAAAATTGTACAAACTCCCGAGTCCTCCGTGTGCACCCATTGCAAGTCCACCAACTAATTGCTAAATGTAATCAAAAGGTTATTTTACTATATTGTAGTTTGCATGCTGTCGTTCATTTGAAAAATGAAACATCAGACAGTAAAATATGTAAATTCAGAAGGACAGTTTGTTAATCAAAAATAGTTTTGAAATTAGCAGTTTCCACAAAATCTTTTGAAATATTTCTGTCAAAATATAAATTAGGCATTAAGCATTACCTCATCACATCCAAACAACACATTAAGTCCATTATAAACAACACCTATCAAGTCTGTAAGGTCTTTTGATGAAAATTTTATTCCTGCGAAATTTGAAATTTCTTGTTTAGCTTGTCGCGAAAAATCTTCCATGTTCACTGAAAAGTAAAGTATCTACGTTCACTTTCTCGTGGGGATTTGTAACTGTTATATATCAAAAACAACAAGTGATTAAGGATAAAAAAAACACAAAAATCCTCAAATTATCGTTTTCTTTCACGAAACCTAAAAATATATATGCTGACCAGAATATTGAAGCTAAACTAATATTTTCAAGATTGTTGTTATTGTATCTGGTACCATTCTTATGGCGTGGCTCGAAATATCAGTAGTTAGAAATTACACTCAATTATATTGAAAAAAATATCAAATAAAACGCTTTAATAATCACAAAAGTTGTTGAAATGGATATCTATGGAACCTAATTTTGGTATTTTGTTATTAAAATCAACATCTTATTACGTTTACACTTAAATAAAATGTTTTGAACCCATACTCAAGATACCGCCATCAAGAGGTCACATGCAAAATAGTCTCTCAATGGTTAGCTTTAACAGCTTGTTTAATATATGCAAAAGACAAAAAGAAACTTGCCATTACACAACATAAACAACACTAAACTGTATCAGTAGGCTGCAGCTTTGATAGCCACCTCGGCTGAATTCTGTCAATTCCAGATTATTTTGTAAAAATTTGCTTCAAACAAGCCTTGCTAATTTCACTGCACAGATGATGAGTGCAAATTATTTCAAGTGAGTAAGTATTAAAGAAAGCAAGTAACTTACATTCTACCCCTGTCATTATGGGTAAATGATAGTAAATAAAGGGCAAATTAGGTGCACTTTCTGCAATCTCTGCACAATGACGAACAAGTGCATCTGAAAAAGTAAACATCGTAGTTTTATTGAATATAACATGACAGTGGAACATTGCTGATGTCGAAGATAATTGTTTTTGTCGGATGTGAAAATTTTTTTAACAACAGCTATCTTTTTTCATAATGAGTAATTTTATCATTGCATGTGAAACACCACATTACTTTTAATAATTTTTTATATGTTTTGATACTTACAATTTTATACATCCACCGCTAGACTGGTGGAAGCATTAAGATGTACCCTTTCTTTTAGACTTCCAGTTTATAATTTGAGTTGATTTTCACCAGATCAAGAACAAAATGGTCATGTGTTCTCGTACAGGTGAAGGAACAATTTGTTAATTTGAGAACTTTAGTTTTCTGCATCACATTAAATAGTAACAAACATCTGGCATTCATTTTACCAAAAATGTAATTTTATTTATTGTTTCTCCATGAAACACAAAACTGTAGACACTTTTGTATC
The DNA here is from genome assembly GCA_002080025.1 of Modiolus philippinarum. Lineage (NCBI taxonomy): Eukaryota > Metazoa > Mollusca > Bivalvia > Mytilida > Modiolidae > Modiolus > Modiolus philippinarum. Next base: position 95,375 of record MJUU01026866.1, on the reverse strand, counting down.
CAAATATCATATTTACCTATTTTATTTGGTTTGAAGAATAGTGAAGGTAATGAGGCCATAGCATCGGCACCAGCTTCATCAGCATGTCTCGCCTGAAAGGTAAACAAATATGATCATTCTTATTGTAAAAGGAATATCAACATTTTATCTTGATTTTAATATTGATTTCCCAGTTTTAGTGAAGAATTGAGCATTTCCACAAGAACGTCAAATGTGGCTTACATTTTAGTAGCGATAGGATTACTGCATGTTCAATTAAATTATTTGGAATATAAAAGCATACCAAGCCAACTGTATTCAATAGTTCATCATCAATTTTAGTTGGGCTAAATTGAATTTTCAAACATTATTTTGCTTTGGAACTTCTTTCGCTAAAGATTGGTTATCTTCTGCATGAGTTCTTCTTTCTATAAGGATTGTTTGTTTTATCTTCTGTATGAGTTTACCTTTCGATTAGGATTGTTTGTTTTTATCCATTGTACGAGTTTTAATACGGATATTTTCAGGGAAGCTTGTGAATAAAGTTAAAGTTTTTACGTTTGTGGTAAAAAGGAGTTCTGCCAAATAGATCTTTTACTCTCTCTAGTCAGTCAAAACACAACATATTAACAGCAAACGTGTCCGACATATTATTTCCTGGTTTTCCTTCAGATGATATTTTTGTTGGTTTCCTCGATATTATAAATGTCATTGTTGTTTGCCATCATAGAAGCAAAAGTAATTCTTATATTCTTACCAATTCTTTGGTTTCTTTTAGGTTAATGCAACCAACATGTACAATTATGACTAGTCTGCATAAAAACAAAACAAAACATTTTGAGCATTTTGACAAACAACAACGCGGTAAGCTGGTAAAATGTACAGTGCTGTGTGTTAAAAATCAGTGAATGTGCTTTGTTACAACCACTTATGTAATCACTCATTCATCTCGGAGAGTTTCATAAAATTTGTTAATCTTTACTTAAAGTGACATTTTACTGTAAAACCTGAACTTCAGAATCCAAATTATGTTGAAGAAATCTAAGAAAGAGGAATTACAAAAATGGTTGATAAGACATTTGGTCCAACCACTCTTGTAACCCAAAACAACATTTGTAATTAAGGGATTGCAAAAGTCGTAGGGATTGCAAAAATTGTTAGAATTACAAAAATGGTTGTAAATTTCAGTTATATCCTCACAGAAATTTGAATAAAAGTGTATTTTGTACAGGAATTGGTATACAAACGGGCACGAACTGTGCTACGCTTCTCACAAACTACTTCTTATACTCATTCCAGCCTGAATTTCTTCAGAGAAACGTATACACTCAAAAACTAATAAAATGATTTCCTGATTTTTTTTTTGGTTGTATTGATATTTATATTTTGGGGTTTTTTGGTAGCAGTAAACGCATCTTTTGCTAAATGGATTTAATCAATGATTATTATCTTCCAGAAATACAGATTAGATCGTAACCCGAATCCGAAAAGACGGGTAGAAATTGAGTTCGCTCTACTCATCCATTTATCATGGCAGGGTGACAGTTCATAAGGGGCATTATAATATATCAATCAATTATAAAGATATAAAATATTTGATATATTTACCCTAGTCGAACTATATTTACATGTACATTTAAACATCTATACACAAACATTATTTAACAATACCAAAAATTTCAGGAAACAAAATGATTTTTTCTGTATACAAGAATATGATATTGGATATCGAACTACCGGTATGACGAGTATTAACCATATAATATTTGGTTAAGGTAACAATCATCTTCAGATTCCTCTCTACACTATTGCCGATCGTTCATCTAAAACCATATAATTCTCACCCGATCTGTAAACCATTCTGAAGACCTTGGCTCGGCTCTCCCGTGCAAGTACATTCCCCGATTCGGTGCAATTTCTTAAATAACATATTTAAGCAAAATTTAGGAGACTACACAGAGAAGCTGGTAGGAAAGACACACCATCATTGTGTGTAGGGTAATAGACTGACATTACATTGATTATGATGCTTCTGTTTTTTCAACATTACATTTGTTAGTTTAAAACATCTAGACTTGGGTGGTTCATAAAAAAGAACCGATATTTTGTCTGTGCAAACATATGGCTTACCTTTGAATTTGCCGGCTAGATGCTTCCCATATTAGGATCCCGACGCAGGTATCCTAGATCGGTATCTTGTAATGACATTTAAAGTAAAATTTTCCTACCATCGACTCTTACATAAAGATAAATATAGATTACACCACAAGATCCCGTTCATTACCATATTTTATCCACTAGAGATAGTTAAATTTCAAAATTTTAATTGCCGAGCATTTTAAAATTTTTAAATTTAATTATCGAGAGTGGATACAATATGGTAATAATCGGGATAAAGTGGTGTAATCTTTTTCTCTAATGATCAATGATAAACACCGAGAATTGTATTCCGAATAGATTTGGCGGGAAGTAGCACGGGGCTTTATTCAACATACGTTGAATATAGAAAATTTATCTAACGGGTCAAAACCGGTTTAAACTTGACATATCATTAGAGAAATCTACCTTCTACAAGAATTAATATGTATTGTTTTCCGGATAGTTTCCGACAATTATTATTTTCCGGTTATCCACAACTATTTTGTTTTCGAAGATACATTTCCTGTGTTAAAATAGTGATTAAAAACATTTAATTTGTATATTTTCAGATGAAACAAGAACAAATTTTGTCATAACATTTCGTCCTTTTGATGAACGAGATTCCCGTTGACGACATACTAGAAGACTTGATGCACGTCCTGTCAACCCTCAGAGAAGTTTCATTGCCCAAAAGGTCACAAGAAAAGCCAGAGAAGGGTCAGAGTGGGATTCAAACTTTGTGTCAAGCATTACTGGTCCGCGGTAGAAACGACTTGGTCTTGGTGATCGCAGATCCGACAAAGAAGAAATGGGCATCTGTTTCCCGAACACTCCCGTTTCAATTTAGGTGACGACACGTATCTTATCGTCGAGTCAGAAGGTGGTATTACGATCAAGGAGACAACAGATAATTATTTCTCACTGATTCGATGAAAGTGTCTTCTGTCTCTACTGGACGATATACGAGGTCGTATGTAACATGTAACACAGTAGATACGCCTCTATCCACAGACATATAGGCGGCTTGTAAATAAGAGTGGAGAGCCCGAAGAGATAATGCATTTCCGTTATTACCGAGTATCTCCACTTGACAATACAGAACAACCTACCTCTATAGAACTAAAGTTAGACTTTGATCAATATGTAAAGCTCGATGACGTGGATTCTATTTTATCCATGCTGATTCCGAACAGTCGGCATGTTTTACCGTGTGAATTTACACATCATAATGTCGAGGGTGTAATGTATTGTAGTGAANACCACAAGATCCCGTTCATTACCATATTTTATCCACTAGAGATAGTTAAATTTTAAAATTTTAATTGCGAGGCTTGCCGAGCATTTTAAATTTTTTTAAATTTAACTATCGAGAGTGGATAAAATATGGTAATAAACGGGATAAAGTGGTGTAATCTTTTTCTCTAATGTTCCATGATCAACCCCGAGAATTGTATTCCGAATAGATTTGGCGGGAAATAGCACGGGGCTTTATTCAACATACGTTGAATAAAGAATATTTATCTAACGGGTCAAAACCGGTTTAAACTTGCCATATCATTAGAGAATCTATATTGTTTATATTTTTTTGACAGATATTGCAGAAGAATCGGTATTTAAAAGAACCCATCAAATGTTTATGTTGAAATTGCCCGGCACGTGAAAAGTACAGTCCAGGAACTGAACACTAAATATTGTTATGATTGTGAACGCATCATGATGAAAACCATGATAAAAGCCGAATATTGAATTGTATTGTGTGAATAAAATTTTGAAGTTTTTCAATATTAAGTGATGAAATGATACACAAAAATCGGTACTGTGTCCGTTGCTTCTTTGGGGTCCTTCAGAGAGTCCGTGATGTTCGTCATGGAATATCCTCTACTTTGATGAATCAGATTTATAAATGCAATGTTGTCCGCACACTGCTCCCTTCTTGTTGTACTCTGACGGTGTTGTAGGTACAGGTGTGACAATGTTTATTCAGGAAAGCCAAGTATACGGCTTGATGGGGTGGTAGTCCCGGCTGGTCGCATTATATTCTTCCCTGGAATTGGTGTTGATGTACAATCAAATGTTCTCCGTCCAGCGTATCCAGGTCCGTGTTTCCCACCAGTGCTGAATGCACTTAAAATCTTCTGAGTAATATATTTCTCGCATATATCCTTTAACTTCGGTATTTTTATATATATCCTGTACATATGTTTCGGGTATCCGAATTATTTTGTAGAATGTTTTCTGTCTCTTGAGTGTTTATTTATATGCACTATATAGTCAAACAAGACTTGTCTGTTCCTGCCTATTTCTATGACGTTTTCAAATTCTGCATACAAACCACGTTGATGGTAGCTTGGGTGGTTCTGCGAAATGAGTCTCTAGACGAAAATGTCCTTGTTTTATTAGCTGGAATGTATCCACTTTTGACATGTCGAGGATGAGATTGAATCCAAGTAATGTATATTATTTTCCAAAATTTTTTCTGGAAATGGTGTTTCCTTCGTCCTGGAACATTTTGCCAGTGCCGCTATAGAGTTCCATGTAACTCCTGATGTAACCATCGTTAGTAAAGTCTGGTTGTAGGGGTTTTCTGGGTATCTGTTCAGGGCCAAGAAGTTGACCTTGCCCCGTAATGTTTGAAATTGAATGGGTTTCTAGTAAAGGTTCCGTTTAAAGCGTAGATATCTACAACTCCAACCACCAGCCTCTTTGGCATCTGTCATAGAAACATGCTATCTTGCACGTAATTGGTGTTTCCTCGCGAGACGGTGTCTTCTTTGACTTCCACTGTGCAAATAAGATACTTGCTACTGTTTTAACGTGTCCAATTCTGACGGCGGGACTGAGTTGTCTTTATCTAAACAAGAGGCTGATATCTCTGATTTTGATCTTAATGGCGTGTGTTGCTCCCATAAGGGCAAATACGTCTCTGCCTCTTCTGAGTTTTATTTTCATTTCCAATTGATTCAGCAGGTTATTTTCTTGACAAAACAGATCCAGGTGTAGTTTTCAAATCCTTTGCACGGTCTTGCTTTCTACGATCAACGACCTTCTTTCTTTGAATCCCTTGTTTTCTTCATTTTTTCTGCTCTCCAAGTATCCAGGAGTGTCATTGTACCACATGACACCAGTCAACTGCGATTCCTTTGCGCCTGGTCCGTATCTCAGCAATATTTCAAGGTAAGATCTGTACGGAAAGATATTGGTTGGTGGGGGGTACCAAATTTTGGTTGAGACAGACGTTCACGTTGCTATACAACGAGTACATCCACAGGTTTAAACAACCATTTATTTCGAAATACATGTACCAAGTCAGGACCATTGTGGTTTACCTTTTTTGCATCTACATTTGTATTTTGTCTTTCTGTCCTTTGGAGTTCAGCTCCTCTTAATTCTGTTCGGTAATATTGCTATTTCCCCCATTCACGTCCAATCATGACTATCGTGATATACCTGGCTCTCCGAAATCTCGTGGTTTGATAGTTTATATTCCATTAATTTGTTTGAAATTTAAGTCTCATACTTTAAAGTGTCCATGTTGTCGAATTTGACGAATAAAAGACGATTTTTTCCATACGAAAGCAGACATTTCATATTACGGAAAGTTGGGAATTACGATTTTTAAAAAAATATTTTGTTGCAGCTAAGCCCAATGTATCATTTAAGAAATAAATCCATGGACAAGACAGTTTCGATTTGAAAAAGAAAAATACAGCCAAGGACCAATGACATGTTTAACTAAACGTTCTACATAATTGAAATACATGTATCCTTTAAGTCAATTGGTATAGTGAACACTATAGAATCTATACACCACATGTAAATATTTTTTTGCATTTTTCAAAATGCATTTTGGTTACTGTCCATATAGACGTAGCGTGCAATGAATGTGATAGAAAGAGTGTTGACAGTCGTGCGAATATTGATCTGATCACCATGGGAAATTTTAAAGTAGTTGCCACCTTTGAATTACTGTAATGTAAATTTCATAAAATAGTCCTTAATTAGTAGGACTTGATGAAAGGTTGACAATGAACAAGTAAAAATAATAGGTCCATCGGCTTGATTTTGAGATACAAACAACTGAAAATTTGACAGGAAATGTCTGTTTGCTAGGTTTATCATAGACTTTCTACAGAAATTTGTAAGTCTTGAAAATTGAGTGAAGGAGTAAAGTCATTGTGTTTAACATTGTCTGAAATTCCTTAAAGGTACATGCTTGTGGAATATAACATTAAAAATGGGTGTTCATGGTCAAAGATATTTTACATGTTGTGATATTGAAAAAGACCGAAGGTCCGCATATCTGACCAAAATGTCAGAAATCAACGGTGGCAACTACCTTAAGCAAACTTCTATGTACCGCAAACCTTTTCAACTTGTTGTACGTACGTTTATCCTTTAAGACAGAAGTATTCACCTTTTTCTTGAAACCTTTATCCATTCTTCCACAACTTTCTTTCTTTCGTCCATTGTTAATGATTTTCCTTCTCCCGTTGTTCCATTGACTAGAAAAGAAAAAGAAAAGTGTAGAATCTATAGAATTTATCCTTTCAAGTCGCGGGCCACTATATTCAATACTATGACGTCACCGAAAATGAAATTTACATTGCATGGAAATCAACAAAAGCAAATCGATCACAGGTGATTCAAGATAAATAAACGATGTATGCTTTGAGTAAATACTTTTTACATTGGTTTATACTAGAAATAAATTATTTTAAGGTATATCTTACAATTTGAAGAAAAGTTTGTGACATTTTCAATATTCAATGAAATCGCAAGATCAATTAATCCACATGTTAGAGAACACTTTGATCTCCTATAGAATGAAATTGACGAGAACAGCATTAGGATTAGAGAAAGTGTAGTTTTTAATCCACTCCGTTTCATACGACTGAATAATGCAACAGAAACCGGGCGATTTTTTCCTATGATATCCCAAGATCAGTCAACATAGAGGGGCGACCCTTTTTCGGGATGTCGGAATTAGATGATTTTAAGCTCGGGATTTTCGGGATTTTTATGATTTAAGTCCTGGATTTCGGGAAATAAATTCACCGGGAATCTGGATTTCATCAGTCTTTAAGTTTCTTTGTAATTCTGGATTTCGGGATTTAGAAATAAATAAAGTCGGGATTCCGGGATGAGACCCCCTCCGGCCCCTTCTCAATATAACCATCGCATGCTAGATCGACTTACCTTGTGTAAAAAATGTCCATAATAGTCAATTGGGAAATCAAAAAGTTACCTTTTTGTGTATTTATTTTTAGCCATTCACCACACATAGGGGGAGGGTTTGGATCCAAGATAACGAGTTTAACCCCGCCGCAATTTTTGCGCCTGTCCCAAGTCAGGAATATGTTTGTCATTGGCTTGTCCTTGTCTTCTTATAAAATTTTTGTTTCTTGATATTTTGGTTATTGGATGTGGTTTGTTTCCATTGATTTATTCACTTTTTTACCTTTTCGGGGTCATTTAGGGCTTACTATATGGTGTGAGGTTCCTCACTGTGTTGAAGACCATATGGTGACCCCTAGATGTTTTGTTTTTTGTCGTTTTAACCTGGATATGGGATGTTGTCTCCTTGACATTTACCCCATTTCCTTTCTTTTTCATATTTTTTCAAAAAAAAACTTTAAATATAAAACCTCCAGGAAATGATCCATTTCACTGAACTACAATTAGTCTGAAATCATTTAAGCTGAAAATACTTTATAGGATTTCAATTTGCATCGAAGACTGGGATGTACTTACGGTATATTTCTGTAATATTACACTTGATAAGATATTCACAGTATGGTTCTATCTGAGAGTAATTCACCTCCCTGAAAATACAAATCATTCTTCAATCAAAAGGTTGTCAAATTACTTTTGCATTTAGTCTCAGTCATTTGAAAAGTGGATGTTAAATACTTGGCTGGTGGAAAGCTGAATGTCTAGATAGATTTCAGAACAGCAATACCTAGTCCAGGTGGTTGTTAACGAACATTTTTATATAAACAGTGAAGTGGAAGCAGTCACTCGTCTCTTGTAGATGGATATCAATTTCATCATAGTGTTCAAAAAGTAAAGGATATACAGCAGACAAAACCTGCTTTACGGGATTCTGGAGTAATCAGTCTTCAATGTGCATTTTTAAATCTTAAATACGTACCCATCCTCTCTCATGGGGGTAAATACTGCTGGTACAAGACCTTCAAGCCAAAGTTTCTTCTGAAACAACAAAAACATTAAAGTAACACTTTCTGAAATATATCATTCGGCTATTTACTGCTTACGGGACAGTGCAGCTTCACATCAAGAAATACTTGTGTATCAAAGAGCCATACACTTGCCATGTAGCGGAATGGCTAGTGAAGAGGGGCGTACTTTACGAATACCGAAGAGAACATAAATATCAGCAAAACCAAACATTGCATTGCAGTGCGTCATTTTATCTACATTTTAGAAAATATATGCTGATCCACATTTAAAAAAAAACAATACGAAATAGCGATGATACTGAATATATGAGCAAGTAACTGTCATTTTAGTCTTAGGACCAATACATATACACCGGTTAAACCATTGCCAATCCTAAATAATTTCATCAGCAGTCAAGAGCACATGTTCTATCTTATTGTTGTGAGTGACTCTTAATCAAACTTTTGATTTTAATCACACGGATGCATCCTGCACTGTTTGTAGTATTAGCACTCTTCTCTGGTTTTCATCGATTTCTTATTTCTTTCGTCTGTTCATCTACCTGTAACTATTTTGTACAAAGAATCCCTTCAATTGTTCAATTAATTCCATTCAGATTGTCAGGAAAAATTTTTACATAATATTTTTGAATGTTTTTTTCTTCAGATATTACTTCTTTAATCTGCAAGTAATGTTGACTATGATTTGCATTGTTGAAATATATAACGTGCACGTTGCACATTAAATCTCTAAGCCACAAACACACAATCTACTTGCCCTTTTAGCCACATTGCCACATAAATTTTCATCCAGCCTTAATTCCACTAGAAAACATTACTATTCATATTAAGTCTACTTTTACTTACTTGAGACATCCTGATTTACCACTGATTGTATTACATGTGGCTTTTATCATTTTATCTTGTATTTATTTTATAGATTTCAGATAAAGAATGATTAACCCACCTCTATGTATGTGCACGTTGTGCATAGGGGGCATTCGTTTGAAGAAACACATGTTCTATAAAGATTTTTAATTGGCCAACCAACTTTCAAAAAACAAATCACGCGTCGTTCATATGGGATATGTAAAATATCTAATTTAGTTCAATAAAAGAATTGAGAAGGGAAAAGTAGACTATTTTTATAGGTTAATTGTCGAATTACGGTATTTGATCAACTGTTCTGACCTCGGGCTTCTGCCTCAGTTGTTACGAAATTTAATACATTCTCAAATATAATATAAAAAGAACCATAAAATTATTATTATATATTTTATTTACTGACTAAATATTATTATATGTCAAGACATATATCAACCGTGTTATAATCTTTTTCAATATGATATTTAATTATCACATATTTGAATATTTCGGATGACATGCGCAGATTGTGCAAGCTGTATCACCCGGCTGTCATGCTGCTGGATATAATATTGGTGCAGAGTGATGGCGTTAGGTGAATATGTCCCATCCATTGTTGTAACTGTTTTGTTTTGTACGATAATTCCATGGGGTATTGATGTATGGATCATAGCTGATACAGTTATAACTAGTATTTTCGGGCTGGTTATAATATTTTTCCCTGACCACTTTCTAAATCGTCAGGTAAGTGTTATTTAAAGATACCGAGTTCATGTTACGGTCAGTTGACTGGCTTTCTTTGTGTTATTGTCCACTATTTATAAATACCTTGTTAGATTTTGACATTATTTGACGTCCGTCGTCTGATGTTCGCGCTTTCTGTCGTCTAAAAACACCGCAACTATAAGCTGGGTAATGTGTTGGTACAGGTAAATGTTTAAATACCTAAACATTATCCTGAACCGGGACAAAACATTATCCAAATGTTACTAAAAATAAGAAATTTGTTTACATTTTTCTCAAATGGCCTAAACATTATTCAACCGAACTAATCCTTTTCAAACCGTTCGGCGAGAACTCAGCTTAAGAGGGGTGAAAAACACAGTTTAAGATAACAACGATATCCTCGAATGCAATAATGCCAAATATCTTCGAATGTGAGCAATATTGTCGAAATATCTTCGAATCAAGATACATATGGGGAGTAAGAGTAAAGTAGAACCGTTGGCAATGTAAACGCAGGACTTCACCATCACCGTCTTACGCCAGAAATATGCTTTAAGGTAATAGTCATGTCAGTTAACTGCTAATAGTCTCTTGTGATTTCATGTTTATGTACGTATATTTAGTTCTTTCAGTTTCATTTTTCACAATTGACTCAGTCCTGTTGCCAACTAAATTTTACTGTTGTTACGATTGTTTTTTATTTATCACATTGGCTGTAGGAGGAAGGTTTGGGCCCAATAAAACTAGTTTAACCCCATCGCAGCAGGTTTGCGCCTGTCCTAAGTCAGGAAATTTTGTCTTGTCTTTTTTCTAGTTAGTTCACTTTATGTCTATAGGAGTCTAGGATGATGTTTATTTCGCTGAACTTGATTACTCTTTATTCAGGGGCCGACTCCGACCTTCCGTTGGGTGTGGGGTTTTCTCACCGTTCATTGAAGATCTTATGGTGGCTTTGAGTTGTTATTACTCCCCGATGGGTCGTTGTCTCTTTGACACATTCCCCGTGTCCTTTCTTTTTTCTATTTAAAGTAAATAGTAATGTTTCCGAAATTCGATAAAATTTTACATACAAGTGCATGAAACAGAGCTGAATATTAAAGTGAAGGAAAATCGGTATTAGCTATTTTAATGTCTGAAATATGACTGATTAAAAAATCAACAAGCTATGTTGAATTCATATAGAATTTATGTAAAACGTACAGAAAAAAGTACAACACTCTTCTTTAAATCGCGCTACTTTTGAAATGTATCATACAATTTTCCTACAAAAATGAAATGTTAAACTGAAACAATGAAATTTCCGTTTTATTGATCAATATCCTATATAGGGTCACCGAATTCGTTTCTCCGGTATAAAAAGTTGAATATAGACTAGGCTCACCAAAATGGATTTTTCTAGATAGAACGCGCCGTCAAAATAACGACGTCATCGATAAAAGGTACGATTTTAGGCGTGATTGGAATGATTATCCCCTGTTTAGTGATACATTCCACGAAAACGAACTCGGTGACAATATGAAAAAATTATATCAATAATTCTAATATGACGCTGAGGGTATCACATAATACCTCGCTACTAGGCACTACGTGTCCGTGTGTGGGTATAAAAATTACTACTACAAGAGTAAGAAGGGTATGGAGAGTGGTAATAGAAATACAACAGTTACTAAATTTAAGACTCCGAACTGAAATTGACATAACCGTAACCTAGCAACGAATGTCTTGTTGTTATGAAATCTTATCAATGTTGCATGTCATGCTCTATAATTTAAATGTAAAATTTTTATCTTTTAATGTAAATAAAATTATAAATATGAGTTTTTTTCCTCTTCTTTTCTTTTTTTTTTTTGGCTTCAAATATTTTATAACTTAACTATGCAGTCATATAAATCAGACATACAATACCTGATTAGATTTTAAAACATCCGTATTTTATATTTTTATAATAGGTTATTTGTATTTATTTCTAAGCTTATTATCAATTTGTATTAATAAAATAACGAATATATATTTCTCAATGTCCATTTATGTGTGTTTATATGCAGTTTTCCGACATATTTCAATTCTACTGTCAAACCCAATATTGCTCTCTAAGAGCCGCTTCGAATGTTCAAGATGCTTGTTAGATATATTAGAATCGAAATAGATTATTGCAATTGGGCTCTATGCGAATTAGAACATGGTCAGACCTTATATTTGTCTTCATTTGATACCTCGCTATCGCTCGGTATAAAATATTGACAAATAGAAGGTCTGCCCATGTTCTAATTCGCATAGAGCCCGCTTGCAATAATCTATTTCTTAAATCGGGAATCCCTTTGGCAACATCATATCAGTTTTGTAGAAAAATTGTAGGATACAGTTTGAAATACCGACGATTTAAAGTGAAATCTAAAATTATTATAATGTTTGAGGAGTTTATCGATGTGTAAACGCGGCCGACTCACTCACAAACTAAATAAACTCCGAAGGACTTTATGTAGAGTTTGTGAGTGAAAGGCCGCGTTTACACATCCATAAACTCCTCAAAATTACTTTTATTTCTTATAATTCCAATCCTTTGAACTTTGAACAATGTTGTCACTGATTTTTACGTCACCATATACTGCACTATTTAACGTCGTAATGTATTTATGGGCAAGAAAAGTTTATCGAGAAATAACTTTTTCGTTGTTCATGACGTTGACCAATGAAATTTATCGTTGCATTAGCAATTGGAATTATTTAACGTTTATTCTAAAGCAAATTTATTACGTTCGACGCTAGGGGCGTTGATTTACGTACCTCTCACCTTAATTAAGCAAATAGGGTCTGTAAGTCTCGTAAAATATTGGAGTTTCCGAGCACATAAATTGTCCCGGAAGTTACATTTTAAAAAACGATATATGACGTTTCAAACAAGAACGTCATGATCCTTAGACGTCATGTTTTGGCGAAAAGTTTTCGAATTGCCTGTTTATCGTGGATTCTCGTGAGTCACGTGACTAGACTTACAGACCCTATTCACACCAAAATACTGTCATGATTAACAATCACGAGAGTGAACGAATATAACCTCCGAGACAAATAACAATGCTAAGACACTTAACTCTCAGAGACTCATAGTAACTACAAAGATATTCATAAGAGCTAATTGTAAATCAAAGATTAATACAGAGATAATCAGTTACGCAAAGAAATTCCGGCTTAAAGTAGCAATAAAGATCTCCGCAGCAAAACGAACACAAACTTGACGATAATAATGAGGTCGTATATCAATCACAAAATGCCTTCGGATACTACCAGTAACGCAAAAATGTAGTAATTCGGGTCTAACCGTAAGGTTAAATATCTTTGAAAACACAGTAACGGCATGTTTCCTCTGAAACCAACAATAATTGTCGTTTCCTCTGAAACCAACATCACAGTACTGAACGCTAATAAAAATACAATCGAAGACTCAGACGCGATACGGCAAAAATATTTTCTCTAGGATATAAAACAGTTTTTTTAGCTGGAAATAGCATGTGACTGTTTCGATGATACTTTAAGCTTATCAGAAGCACTAATATACCTTAAAGAATTAACCACGGCCGGAGACAAATACTCTCAGGGACTTGGAAAATCTGATGATAATCCCGTCTTTTGGTAGGGCTATTCTATTAAATGCTTCTGTAAATGCATGACTTTCCTTTCCAGTGCTGATGATTGGTGTTATTTGTTCTGTATTTTGATCTCTTTTTTTACTTTAAGCTAGATAACAATAGGACTATTATTTATTTATTTATTTTTATCTATTTTTTGCAATTTCTTCTTCTTATGACTAATTTAAACAAACTGTGCAAAACGAATCTTTTGCACTGAGGTCTAAATTTACTAAAACCCGTAGTTTACAGTATTTCATGTTATGTTTATATTTGATTTAAGGTATCGGGGAAACTAGATGATGTCCATCTCCAAGTGTACAGAATGTGTGGCATCATGATATTGTGTACCAGTTTATTTGCAATACTAACCAGAAGATCAAGAAACACTGCTGTAATGAAGGCTGTTTTACACGGAAGAGTTGTGGTAAGTAGGGACAGTTTATTTTGGTCCTAACCAAAAGACCAAGAAACACTGCTGTGAACAGGGAAGAGATGTAGTAAGTAGACACAGTTACAAGCTTTGACAGTAGTCTTTATCTGTATCACAGACGGTCGTTGTCAGATATATTGTTCTTTTCAATAAAATGGCCGAGTATTACTAATCGTGGAAATATTAATGAAGAGTTCAGAGTCAAGTAATACTTTGTCTCCAGAAAAATACTTACATGGATTATTTTCAATGAATGCCTTACTGTGTAATGCACAATGGGAGATGCTTCTTCCATTAGCCTTGAAATCCGTTTGTCCGCAAAAAAAATGCCAACACCGGAATCATAAGAAATTTCACTATTGTAAGAGCTTAACAGAATTTTTTGGATGGGTTGAAATTCATACATTGGGTTTTCAAACTGTTGGTTTGTTTCAAACAATCTATTTGTATTTATACTTTTTTAGTATTCATGTTATTTAAAGTGGTTCCTAAAGAAAAACGAATACAGAAATTCACAATGTTCTCTGCAAATTACTTTTTTTTCGCCACAGCTGAAACAGCCGTCATTGGATACATTCATCAGAGATTTATTGATTATTAAAGTTAGTTGTTCGTCAGGGGAACAGTATTTTAGCTATAAAATTCAAATTCAAATTCAAATTCTTTATTGGCCTAATCACAGGGCCCTTTCGGGCATAACAAAATCATGTATACTTTCACACGCAGACACATTCGTCCACCCATACATACACACACACTCACCTTTCTCACTATTCTGGATGAGATTAAAAAAAAATAAAAGGCGAGAGATAGAAATTAAGCTTGAAGGGATAACCGGAGCAACTAGTGTCGTGGTAGAGAGGGGTAGGGTCGGGAAAAGGTATATTTTAACATCATCATTTTTATTATACTGATTTTCTTTTTTAAAGGGCGTTTCAGTGTATGTTATAACTAGAATTTACAGCTACGTAGCATTGAAAGGTTTACAGAAATGGAACCGGCAGGTATGTCAGTGATAAAAGCTCTTTATTGTACAACACTATTATAAGCATTAACGTGCACCATTTCACAATTCATTTCATCCAATTGATATCCAAATGATTGTAGCTTGAATTCATTTTGTTGTGACTATTGGCAATAATGATAGAGACACATTGTTTTAATTCTTTGAAAATAAAAGTATCAGTTTACACAATTTCTTCTAACAAAATCCTCAAGTTGGATTTCACAAGATTAAAGCTTGAAGAATAATTAAAGATGAAGAACAACTTATAATAAAAACGTTGTTCAAATTGCTTGATTTTGGCATACATTTGTGGAGACTTTATCTCATGTGTATTTACTCCATATTCTCTCATTGTTTATTTTATTTATTTTGTCGTAAATTATAGGCGCTTGTGTTCGGTATCTATGGTGACTGTTTGTGGCTGACTGGAAACATCAACTATATGGTAAAATCTACCCGTTTACCCGGACAAACATTGACAGGAACAAAGTCTTACAACTTTTATCTACAGTTAGACTATTTATTGTGTATCTTGTTTGGTGTGGCTTTGTATTTGCTGCCAGAAACTATTCTAGGATTTCAGGTATTGTAAACTATCCTTAATTAATTATACCATTTGGCCACTGTCACCTCATTGTTATATAGAATCGAAATTTTATCTGCAGAACTGTAGATCTGTAGCTTCCATTCTTCTTTTGAAAACCTTCCAAATCAAGAAATATGATAAGGACCTAGCGAGGTACTGTTCCCCAGCTACGGAAATCCCAGAAATGTTGAATAGTTATTCGGATGATCTCTGGATGACTCACCATAAATATTGTTACACGTTAATATGGTTATTTTTTTTCCTGACAAACTATGTTCTTATTTACTATTATTTTCATATACTCGATCAGTGCGTACTATCTATTCAAGAGTACATAATTGTTTTTGGGTCCAGATCACAATGTCATGGCGTAGGAAATAGTTCGGTATTTGGCGACATTTTATCAGTTTAACTCGCCCTCGATATTTAAAATTAAAATTATTTATAATTCAGAAACTTCAAATATTTTTGCATGTGAAACTGGAGTACGCCAGGGCGAAAACTTATCTCCTATGTTATTTGCACTGAAAACTTATCTCCTATGTTATTTGCCCTATATCTAAACGATTTATAAGAATTTTTAGAGAAAACGAATGTTGAAGGAATTAAAACTATATTCACTGATCTAGAAACGGAACTAGAAATATATTTAAATTTTTTTTTTGTTATTATATGCAGACGACACCGTGTTGTTGTCAGAAACTAGTCACGATTTACAGAATATGCTGAACAAGTTTTCAGCTTACTGCAAAGAATGGAAACTTTAGATTAATATATCTAAGACTAAAGTTATTGTATTTTCATCAGGAAGACTACCTCAAAATTTAAGGTTTATTATTGATGGCAAAGATATTGAAATAGTTAAAAAATATAAATATCTAGGTGTTATTTTTTCTAAATCAGGATCATTTCTTGCTACTAGAAAATATCTTCATGAACAAGCTGTCAAAGCTATGTACGATATTATTAGGAAGTCAAGGAGGAATAATTTATCTATTGAATGTCAATTAGATATGTTCGATAGAGCAGTTGTTCCTATTTTGACATATGGGTGTGAAATATGGGGTTTTGAAAATTTAGAAATAATTGAGAAAGTACACCTACGTTTTTGCAAACATATATTGCGCTTAAAACAGACAACACCAGATTGTATGGTTTACGGCGAGTTGGGTAGATTTCCTCTCTCCGTGACTATTAAATCACGTATGATTAGTTATTGGTGCCGTTTGCTTAACGAGAAAGAAAATAAAATTTCCAGCCTTATGTATAAATAATTGTATATTAATATGTCTAATTATGGTTTTGAGAATAATTGGTTAACATTTATAAAAGAAATTTTGGATCGATGTGGAATGACCAATATCTGGTTAAATCCACTTTTATTTAAAAAACGTTGGATTTTACTCAGTATTCAACAAAAGTTAAAAGATCAGTTTATACAGGATTGGTTTAGTACGATTAGCAATTCACCAAAAGCTCTATGTTATAGATTGTATAAGACTGAATTTCAATTTGTACATTATCTATCGATTTTACCATTTAACCTACTGTATGTTTTATGCAGATTCCGATGTCACAATCATCGGTTGCCTGTCGAGGTGGGAAGATGGCACGGTGTACCCCGAGTTGATAGATTGTGCCATCTTTGTGATTCGGCAGACATCGGCGATGAGTTCCACTATATCATGTGATGTAATTTTTTTAGATATGAAAGAAATAGATTTTTGCCATTATATTGTAGAAACAATGCTAATATTATTAAGTTTAA
>MJUU01026866.1:52138-70467 GCA_002080025.1 Modiolus philippinarum | reverse complement strand
TTTTGATTTTTGTGTAAAATGTCAAATAGGCTTAAGAAAAAGGTGAATTTCATATTTGTCTGATTTAGACAGAGTATTTTCATTGGAATCCTTGTGAAAAGTTCTTTCTTGAAGATTATATCATTGTGTCCATACTTGTGCTGTGTCCACACCTGTATTGTGTCCACACCAACTTAAATTTGCACTTACCATATCGATCCAGGGTTCAATGAGCGGGGGGTATATTTGGCTGCCATTCGGCGACAGCTCTTGTTTCAATCAACATTCCATTTATTTTTATGGAACGCTATTTTTTTTATATCTCAAATAACGTTCATTTAATAAGTCAATTTTATGAAGGCATCTCCCAAAACATAATTAGAGCAAAGTAAACTCATATTTTCTTTTATATTTTCTTTAAAACTTTATAATAACGATTTTTAGAAAATCTTATTTATTTCTAAACATAAGAGGTTAATTCATTAAATAATATTGTATACGGTATATTAATTTATTGATATATTATACAAGAACACGCAAGAGTTTGAAATAGCAAGACCGTACGCGTACGGTCCGACCGCATGGGTATTTCGAAAAAATACTCGTATGGTCCAAACCGTACGCGTATGGTCCGGAACATGGACATAATACGAGTATGGACACAATGATTTAATCCTAAAAAAAATAACTTCTTTAAGAGTTCCCTTGATAATATTTAGTCAAAATCAGAAACAAATTAACTTAACTCAGTCGAAGTCAAATTATCTCCCTTTCTTGGCTTCAAACAATAATTATATTACTTCATGCACATCTCCATATAGTGTTCTTCCTTTGTGCAAAGCTTCATCAAAATTTTAGAGTAGTTGTGCTTACAATGTATTCTGTGCAGGCGGAATCAATGAAAAATAGAAGTCTTATTCTCTCCCCTTCATGGCTTTCAACAATAATTATATTCCTTTATGCACATCTCCGTTGAGTATTCTTCCTTTGTGCAAAGTTTCATTAAAACATTTCAAGTGGTTTAAGAGGAGTTGTGCTTAGGAGGTATTCTGTGGAATCGATGAAAGTCAAAAGTCAAAGTCAAATTATCTCCTTTTTCTAGCCTCCGACAAAAATTATATTCCTTTATGCACATCTCCATATAGTGTCCTTCCTTTGTGTAAAGTTTCATCAAAATCCTTCCAGCGGTTAAAGAGGAGTTGCGCTTACGAGGTATTATGTAAAGACGGATCAACAAAAGTCAAAGTCAAATTAAGTATCTTCCCTTTCTAGCTAAGGACAATAATTATATTCCTTCATGCACATCTCCATATAGTGTCTTTCCTTTGTGTAAAGTTTCATCAAAATCCTTTCAGTGATTTAGGAGGAGTTGTGCTTACAAGAAGTGTGGACAGACGGACGGACGGACGGACAGGGTGTTGATTCCTATGTACCCCCTTAACTTTGTTTACGGGCGTATAATAAGCCTTAGTAATCCTTGATGTCAATTCGGCTACTTTCAAATTTTCTATCTTTCTATCTAAAATTTGGATGAAAAGGAAAATACTTAAAATTGACCGTTTACACGACACAATTTAACAATGGAAAAGCTGCAAAGTCAATACAAAAATCTTTCCTCAGTCATAACTTGGCAAAAACATGTTTTGATCTTGTTAAAAACGCCAAAATCACCCAACCTTCGATACCAATAACAAAAGCATATCTTGTAAAAGCAGCTTAACACATTTAATTTGTCCTTAGTAGGTTTTTCCGGTAGTAAATAACAAAATTCCGAAGTTACTGTGAATTTAGTAAACTGAACTATAACTTTGTAAACAGGAAATAGCTTAAAACTTCGAATGATACAAATCTATTGACCAAATATAAATCATCTCCATTGGATAAGCAGGAAGTTGTTGGCAAAGCAGATCAGAAAATCAGAAAACGCACCAAAGGTGCGAAAGCCGAGTTGCGAACATTTGTTATTTTCATAAGTACATCATCGGATAGGCAAATAGTTGCAATTCAGCATATACCGTTAAATTCTTTTATTTCAATCAGAGATTTATAATGGAACTTTTGCGGAAGTTTGACTTTGTCCTAACTTGACTAAAAGTCAAAACATTCCAAGTTCCTTTCCAAAAACAAAAAACTTTGGGCAGGGGTTCTCCCTTAAAATCTAGTTTTTTATTTTATTATTGCTGAAATTGAAAGTGTATCAGAATACCTTTTTTTCTCAGTTTTCTTGTTTGGTATTCATAGCAACCAAAATCTCCACTATCCATTGCAACTTATTTCAGACCACCTCTGAAAAAAATATTTGGGCAGGGGTTCCCCTTATAATCCAGGTTACATACATATTGCTGAAATCAAAATATTCCAAGCCCCCCCCCCCTTTAAAAAAATGGCAGAAGTTCCCCTTATAATGTAGTTTATACATATTTCTGAAATTGTGAAGCAGAATTCTTTTTTGAAAGATTCAGAGTTCTGATTTGGTTTCCACGGCAACTAGAAGCTCCACTATCCATTACAACCCATTTCAGACCACCATCCAAAAAAAAATTGGGCAGGGGTTCCCCTTATAATCCAGGTTATACATATTGCTGAAATTAGTTTTAAAATATTCCAAGTCCCCCTTTCAAAATAAAGATTTGGCAGGGGTTCCCCTTTATACAAATATCTAAAATTGCAAGGAAAAATATGTAGCAGAATACTGTTTTTCTAAGATTCAATCTTCTGGTTCAGTTTCAATGGCAACTGAAAGCTCCATTATCCATTAAAACACATTTCAGACCACCCTTCAAAAACAATTTGGGCAGGGGTTCCCCTTATAATCCAGGTAATATGTATTGCTGAAATCAAAACATTTCGAGTCCCCCTTTCATAAAAAAAATTTGGCAAGGGTTCCCCCTAAAATCTAATTTATATTGTTACGGAAAATATGTAGCAGAACACTTTTTTTCCAAAGATTCAGTGTTCTGGGTTGGTTTCCATTGCAACTGAAAGCTCCACTATTCATTACAACCCATTTCAGACCACCATTCAAAAAAAATTTGAGCATGGGTTCCCCTTATACTTCAGGTAATATATATTGCTGAAATCAATAATTTACAAAAAATCAGAATACACAAATGTAGTTTTTTTTCATCTAAGATTTTATTTTTACCGGACATTGCAAAAAAAACTTTTAGTAATATTGAGTACTTCTTCATATTAAATTAATTACCTCCCTTAGTTTTATTACCTCCCTTTTTTTTAATTCTGACTTTTCATTCAACCTAATTTTTAAGTTATTGACATCCAAAAAAAAGTGTGTTGGTGAACATAATTAGAACTATAAAATGAATTTAAATGATCTAGCAGTATAAAAACTACTTTTGTATGAACAATAAAATTTTTTTAGCAATTTTTGTTGTCAAATAATACCGAACATGTGATTTTAGGCTTTATTGAACTGTTTAATTTTTGTTACATTTTTAGAAGTTGTGACCTTGACCTTTGTTGCACAGACCTCAAAATCGATAGGGTCCCTCCTGTAATCATAACTAATGTCTATGCCAAGTTTCATTTGGATGTGTAATGTGGTTCTGGAGATATTGTGTGGAAACGAACAAGTCAAATTTTTGTTCTATTTTTAGAATTTGTGACCTTGACCTTTGTCACACAAACCCCAAAATCAATAGGGATCTTCCTCTAATCATAACTCATGTCTGTGCAAAGTTTCATTTACATATGACATGTGGTTCTCAAGATATCGCGCGGAAATCAAAAGATGACGCCCGGACGCCCAGACACCATTCATCAAATTATAAGCCGAGTTCGACTTCGTCGCAACACGGCTAATAAACGACAAGTTAAATGCTGAGTAGAAAAACCAACACTGGTCTATAATATGGTTTTCATGATGCAACTTTGGGGAACTTAGTTTCAAATCATGGCTCTTCAAGAAAATCACTGAATTGGTTCAGACCAATCTTAGCATGAATGATACTAATGAGGTGCTACTTTGGCGCCGATAGGCCATTCAAAATGGCTTCCAGTGTTGTTATAAGTTTGAAAAGGCTATGCATACAAAGATCTTGTAGGGAACCAATGAATGCATTTAAACCAAACTTGGAATGAATGATACTTATTATGTGCCGACCATGTTACTTTGGTACCGATCCGCCTACCAAGACGGCCATCATGGGGGAACTTGGTTTAAAACTGGACCATATGGAAATGTCTACTAAAAACTGCTGAACAGATGTAAACCAAAGGTAACGTGAATGTTATTACGAGGTCATGACCAACTTTTGTTACTCTCGTGCCAATCCTTCACAGAGAATGTCCGCTAGCGGGTAATTTCGTTCAATATTTGACCATGTGGTAAATGCGAACAAAAATTTGAAAGAATTGCAACAGAATTGATTTTAACCAAATTTAGATTGAATCATACTTACTTTGAAAAAGTCATGGGGGTTTTTGACACGTGAAACACCACAAGGCATACCATTAACTCACCAAATAGGGTTCATATCCACTTTGCTGGAGATTTTTAAACATCTTCTTGACATTTCGATCAAAATTACGTTTATGTTATGCATGAGAGAAATTATTGCATTTTGAAAATTTCAAATCTGATTATCTCCTGGGGAAAACCCCCAGAAATAGGGAATGTAAGAAGGTATGCACTTATAAGGTGCTGTTAAAGTTTTGCTAACTTGGTCCATATCCATCATCTAAAATGACCATCAGTGGCAAAGTTAGTTTAATATAAAACGGTATGGAAGTGCATCTAAAGATTTTCAAGAGAGAACAATTGAATTAATTTAAACCAAGTGTGTCATGAATTATACTTATGATGTACTGACAAGTGTTTTTTTTAACTCTGGTGCTGATCTATCATCCAGAATGATGTCAGTGTGGAACTTAATTTAACATTTAATCCTATGAAAAATGCATACAAAGATCTAGGCGAATGTTACTCAAATTGTGCTGACCAAGAGTTGTTACTTTGGTGATGACCTTTCATCAAAAATAGCCTCCAACTGGGAACAATTTAACAGTGGACCCTATGAACACAAATCTAAAGATCATCTCTTCTGAAACAACTGGGCCTTACAGAAACAAACTTGGTCTAAATGATCATTAATTGATTTCCTCAAATAATTTATATCAACAGGATAGGTACTTTGTCCAAGTTGGCTATCAGCAGAGAAAATATTTTGACATTAAACCCTATAACTTCGTTATTTATTATCATAATGTGAAAATGAAGCCCTTTAACAATGGCTGTTTTGACTGTCTATATCAGCCATGATCAATGTCAGTGATACTGGCTCTTGAGAGCATTGAATCATAAATTTTGAGTTCCAATAATAAACTTGGTATTAACATGTCATTTTCTATTAGTTCTTTCTTATGTGTTCATATGTTTTTGCTCTTCTATATGCTTGAAATTTATTTTCTCTAAAGAGTATAAGCAAATTGTGACCAAAGTATGAAGAAACACTTTACAGTAATTATTGAGAAAACTTGAAAGAATGCGATGGACAGACAGACAAAACAGGTTATATAGTAAACCCCAATATTGTGTAGCCTTGGTCTAATTAACAAAGCAAATCTGACAAATCCAGCTCAGAAAGGAACAACAAGACAATAGCTGAGTGCACTTGCTCGTCCAATGTGATGACTTCCTTTTGTGGAAATGGAAATCAACTATTCATTCTTGGGATCTCCTGTAGTTGGCGATCATAATTCTGGAATACCAGAATTGTTATCAATTCTGGAACAAAAATTTATTCCAGAATTATTAATTTTTAAAGATTTTTTCCAACAATTCTGGAACATTGTGATATTTCAGAGTTGTTACAAGATTGAATCTGAATATTTAATCTAGACATTTTTATGACAAATAAATAGGGTGGTACATGTAACTTGTATTTCCATTACATTTCACAGAAATGATAGTTAGAGCATTGATTTTGTAACAACTTTAATTCTTTTTGAAATATGTTAGTGACCCTGAAAAGGGTCGTTTATTATAAATATTTTCCTCTGAATCACATATTCAAATGCTTATAGACATCAACAGTCAACAACGTGAGCTTCATTTCGTCCACAGTCTTGGTTTTCAACTAAGATAGTTGTCTGTGTCATAGTGTTCAACTAGCTGTTCCTGAAGTGATTTTCTGTCTAATTGCATTATGAATTTGAGTGATTGCTGCACGGAAAGTGACGTTGCTGTAGGGTCATCTGATAAAGAATCATTGTTGTTATTGTCACTCCATTCAGTGACTAGTTGTTTGTGGTATTGGTACTCAGATTCAGTTGAAAGTCTTTTGCGTTTTACCACATGGCCTGATGTTACATCTGCAGCATTCTGGGCAGCTCTTTCCGAGTCATATCTTGTAGAATTTTTACGCCACAGTTCACAAGCGATGTCTTCAGCTTTTGTTGTAGTTTTAATGGTTTGTGTCTGGAGATCTGCCAAGTACTGTGTTGCCCATACAGGTGGATTTTCTTTGGTGGCCTCATTGATGCAAAAAGCAAGCTTTTTGTTTCGTAACACTTCATTTTTCTTTATCTGGCAGCATAAATGTCTGGTGTGATTACCTGAATGAGTTTTATAAGTTCATCAAGAGGTGAGATGGCGATTTGTTTAGGTGTCCAGTATCTGAAGTATTCATTCTTCTGTCTGGTGACAATAATATTAACCCTGTCTAATACAGGCATCGCTGTTGCAAAAGGATGGAATAGTGCTGTTACTCGTTGCATGATTCGATTTGAAATATGGAGAATGTTGAGGGTGATTGAAATTTATACACTTTTGAGTTTTTGTCAGCTTTGGACGATTAAAGACATTATCCCAGTGTTTGATTGATCATTCTTTTACTAATTTAAGTATGTATATACTATACCCTTTAATCTTTAATTTTCAGGGCCAAAAACAATTACAAAAAGAATCCTAGTTGTTATATCAATTCTTCTAGTCAAGATCAATTTTATTCAATAATTTAAGTTTCAAAATGTTATAATATCATGGTTACAATTCTGGAACAACAATCCTTGATTAAATTGTTGACTTAATTAGCATTATTTAAAGATTTTAACAATTCTGGAACAACAATTCTGGAATAAATTTTTTTTCGAGAATTGTTAACAATTCTGGTATTCCAGAATTGAGATCGCCAACTACAGGAGATCCCATTCTTGGGGTGAATTCCAGGGAAGTTTTGTATTGACTGTCTGTTTATTTTCCCTTGAACCATTGGAAGTTGGTAAGCAGTAGATTCTAAAGTTTTTCTTTTTTTGTCATGTATTTTGTCTTTCTGGTGCTTTGCTTAGAATATGTAGAAGCTTGCATTTGTGTTTCCTGAGAAAAAAGTGCTTGAAATTTCTTTGTGATGTCAGAACTGCCAACAGAGAATGATTTATATATGTAACTAATAGTGACACGGTGATTAAATATATCTTCAGTGTATATATTATCCTTGTTAAATATTAACAAAAACAGAAGAACTATTATATAATTTATTAACAATATTTCAGAACAGATATTTTTTTTAATGTTTTTTTATAGATTTTGTCAAACATCTTAATTCCATCCAGTCAGACATACTATATAGTTTGACTGTCTAACCTTCATAAAAAGACATCAACAAATTACTGTAAAAATACTCTAAAAAGTATCTATTTCTATAATTAAATTAATCAAGGCACATATTACTTACAAAATACAATAATAAGTAGGAATATTGGATTTTTATGTTTAATTAGCACTATGGGTTTATGCTTGGAGAGTTCAAAGACCACACCCTACTAGGTAATGAAATTTATAGCTGTTTATCTTCCTTTATTTTTAACAATAAGACCACAACAAAAAACAATCCTAAATTCTCATCCTATATGGGCAGGTGAGCAAATTTTATTTTTAATTTCTTCCAATTTTTAGCAAAAATCCCTACAAAGTTTAACGAAATTAGCCAAAAACAAATATGAAATTTTTTGGAGCTCTCAAAAAATCAGGACAAGGAGGGATGAGAATCTAGCCTAAACCACATTTTTTCCATAATTATCAGGTATAAAGTTTGGCAGAAGAAGGTTATTAATATTTTCATTTTATACAAGTGGTGATATATTAAATATAAAGAAAAACATAATTATTGAGGCCTTACTGTTCAAAATGTACTGACATGTAAATACTACAAATTTGCGATATCAAAACAAAATAAAACAAAACAATCAAAGCTTTACTTCACAAACATACAATAAATTTAAAGAGATGAAAATAGTACATTTTCATGCTGAATAAAAACTGAACTTATTGAGGATTATAGTATTAAGGGTATTTCCCCTCTTTATTATGTTTTTTTCTCTTTAATTAGGGACAACTTTTATTTTTTGTGATATGTATTGTATCTGTATTTTTTGGATACAACTTAAATGTGTTTTTGTGGATTTTTTTGGGGATACAACTTTAATCTGTTTTTACTTGATAATTTATACATGTAATGAAAAACTTAGAGTAATGTACATGAAACAATGACCTAATATTATGTAATGAAGACAATGAAGTAAAGTAAAACTGAAATTTATGTGAATTTACTTGATTATACTGCAGTTATGTTAAAATAATCAAACACCATAAAAAACTATCAGTGCATGGAGCAAATAAAATATAATGAGATTAATAATCTGGTCAAAGAAAAAAGAAGAGTGACCTAAAATCTCGGTATATAATTAATGAATTAATTGAATAATTTTATAGAATTTCTACAAACAAATAAAATTTTTTTCAATAAATACACATCCATTTCCCTCTAACACACAGATACCATACAACTCTCTCATTCCCTGACAGATGAATAATGTTTTTTTTTTGTTTTTATTTCTTCAGTCTTTCTCTAAAAAAAGCTTCCACAGAATCTGTGTTCCATTTATCAATTCCCAGCGTTTCTACAACATTCTTACTCTCATCGAGAAGTTTTATAATTGGATCAGCTCCCCTAACGTACCTGACAGTCAGAGATGGAAACTGTTTTGGGCGGTCACTCTTCACAAATGCTACAAAAACAAATGAATATTTCATTATATAGGAAATTTAATCACAAACTTCTACAAATATGTACACTGATTAAGATAGGATCTTAAAAACTATAGTGAAACCTATAAACTAATGACAAAACATTTTCATGTGATTATGTATGAGTGGCTCACTTATAACAGTACTTTTATTTTTATGTATTTTTAAACTTCATATTAATTGATTTGAAAGATAAATTACAGGCTAGCAACAGTCAGTAATTGCTCACATGGTGACACCCTAGTCAAACCAGAAGGTTTTTACTGTTTTTCCATAGAATTCAATGTTAAACTATGTTCCACTCAGGCATCCATCTTGCATGCACGTCAACACTTGGTCAGATTTTCATAATGCAATGTTTAGTGTAAACTTATTCAGAATTTATTCTATGCAATGTCACTAAAACACCACAAAAATTTTCCTGAGCCTATACATCTCCACCTGATCCATCATTAGATTGCATTAACATATATTTCATGCATGCGCCATTCTGGTTATCAGCCAGATCTTTGATGCTAGAGGAAAGTAAGTAGATGCATTTGGAAAGTCTCTAAAGTTTTTAAATCAAATGTGAGTTACTCTGACCTACTAATGAGTGTGCGTGACTCCAGATAAAGACTATCTGACAGTCTAAATACTGTAGAAGTACTTTTATTCATGGACATCAATTTGGAGGTTTTCATAAATATCTCTTTTGTGAGTACTGAAACTTAATTTCATGGTTTTAGCAAATGAAATCAAAACAAGAGGCACTCAAGAGCCTGTATCACTCACCTGGACCATGGGCAATACATAACTTCAAATAAACTTATATGTTAAAGGGTCTCATTTTCAAACTATGTAAATAAACATTTATGTTATATGATCCAACTTTAATTAACTATTTTCTCTATTGCATGCCATCTTGGATAAGGGATGGATCTGCAGGATACAATTTTAAAGAAATTTAAGTGTAAATGTGCCAAAGTTTATTTCCAACTGGCCATATGGTTTTAAAGAAGATCTTTGAATGTACTCCTATATTAAACTATGTTTCCCATTGGTAGCCAATTTGCATAAGGTGCAGACTTGAAGGGCATCTGTTTTGAAGGGACCATCAAAGATACATTGTGACTAGCCAAGTTGTTTCAGATAAAAAATTCTTTGTATGCTCTTTCCATACAGTCGAGTAATAAATTAAGTTCCCCGCAGATGGCAATGTTGGATGACATTTAGGCATAAAAGTCACCTTACATATATATATTATAGTCAGCACCTCATAAGCATCATTAATGCCCAGTTCTGTTCATATCCATTCATAGGTTTTCAAGGCTCATTAAAGGCTTTATTCAATACAATTATCAACATTAAGCAGTCTATGAAGCTGATAAACTACTTCAACATTCATGTAAGCAGAGGTTATAGTGATTTAACACTAGAATCCCTGTGACACAATATATTTATATAGGAAAATCATTATGTCATGAAATAAGGTAAAGATTAAGAAAGTATTTTTGCAAAAAATTGTAGAAATTTGCACAAAAACACTGTTTTTGCTCTAAACTGTGGAAGAAATAATTTTCTTAATGAAGTGATAGCAGGAAATTTCTCTAAAGCTTAAAAGTTAACTAAAGAAGATATGAAAACAGAATTTAAAGGGAAACAACCAATTAACCATATGGCATTGGGGAAAAAAAGGTGAAAAACGGCCAATAAATCATACACAGGCATTTGGATTTTCTTCAAAATTTCAGAGTATGTAGATCTTGATATGCTGAACATTTTTTTAATTTACACTTCACCTCTAGCTGTTACAGTTCTTGAAGAAAAAATAAAATATATACAAATTTTGAAAAATTTACGGAAAAAGGGCTATAACTCTCAGACTGGTTTTCCGATTTTCTTCAAAATTGCAGAGCAGATAGATCTTGGCATTCTAAACAATTTCACTACAGTCAGATTTTTGATATCTGCAACAGTTTTTTAGTTATTTGCCAAAAACAGCAATTTACCCCTATGTTCTATTTTTAGTAACAGCAGCCATGTTGTTTGGTTTTCAGACTCCTCGGATACAATTTTGAAACTACATACCCTGGTGGTGATCCAGGCCAAGTTTGGTTTAAATTGCCCAGTAGTTTCAGAGGAGAAGATCTTTGAAAAAGTTTACGACGGACGCCAAGTGATGGCAAAAGCTCACCCTGGCATAGCCAGGTGAGCTAAAAAATTGAGACTACATGAACAATAGTACTTTCACAGTATAAGATACTTCAAGTAGAATATTTATGAATTTCAATAAAAACTGACAATAGGACAGCAATAGGATTGGCTGTTGCTTCTAATGAACCCTTTTCTTGCTTCAATGTTCCTCTGGACTCCTAATTTCTATTATTTAAGTGAATGGCCATATGTACGATTAAGTGTGTAAGTGGAAACGACTCGTGTTATTCAAATACTTAAGTCTTCACATTTTGCTGGAAGTCAGTCAGAAACTTCATTACCTACTATGATTTTTTTTTATCAGTTAAAAAATAGTTTTATTAACAGCATTTAAACTGGTGATATTTCTAATTTAAAGTAGTGACAATTCACCAGTTGGCCCCCTGTTAAAGACATTTCTGTGTTTTATGAACTTAAATATTAATGTCAATCTAAAGTACTGATGCAAAATAATAGCTGTATCAATTGAGCTGTACATATACAACAATGTATACCATTCACTGAAAAAATTTTGTTTAGAGTAATAAAAACTCTAGTCAATACAAACCTTGCACTTGTGGGTACCGCCCCAATTTTCATCCACATACATGTAATTCTGCATATGGATACATCTGAAATATAAGAAAGTTTGTACTTAGATCATTGAAATGTTTACAACAAAATCATTTTTTATGAGAGTTCAGTTCTTACTATGAATGCTTTAGAATATATGGATTTTACTTTGATACAATAGATATAACGGTATATCTTAAGCTGATTATAACTGATATCAAATTGAATAAACAGTCCCATTATCTCACATGTATCTATAATATTGATGATTTTTCCTCATTAATTCTCACACTATATGTTTTGCATTCCTGTTTATGGGTGGTTTAAACAACTAACTTTATTTTCAAAACAACCACCTTTCATTTTAGACAAGTGGTTGTTTTATATTAGGTTTGAGATATTTTAACTAAATGCAAATGCCAAAGCCTTGAAATTGTGGAAAATTGCCAACTTTTCAACGATTGAAATGGAAAATACTGACAATGCAAGTCCTAAAAAACAGAGGTATGATAATACCTTAATTTGTAATTTAATTTTGTCTTACTTTTAATTCATCTCCATCTTTGCCATCCTTCTGACAACATTTATTACAATTTTCTGTTAACTCTAATAGGTTATACTCATCAAGTTCTTTACATTGTGTACAGACTAAGTTAGCACCAAACCCTAAGGAACGACACTCTTCTACAGACAATACGGTTCCCTTTATTTTATCAAAATATAACTGAAATATAAAAATCATTAAACATTTATTATTTTTTTTTTTTAAAGATTCAAAACAGTTTATTCAACAAAACCTGGTTAACAATAACCCTAATATAGTCCAGGCCAACTAGATTAGGGGTTCCTGTGTTTAACAATCAACTCATTTGCCAGGAAAAATACAAATGAGTAAATAAAAAATACTCCCTTTACTTATTTTTTCCTATTGCTATAATCATCAAACAACATACAATTGTATTAAACAACCAGCCTTCTTTTGGTTGTAAACTATTACAATGCGAAATATTTAAACATCCACCCGTGCGTGGTTATCAAAACAAAACATTCACTACGTGTACTTTAAACATTAGCGTTTCCTTTTATAAGGACCATATGATTTGTGTAATTACTAATTTAGAGGATTATATATATTCACAAAGGATGGCTGGTGAGTTATTTAACATATTATAGAATTTTTAAATACTACACAATATAGATGAGAAAAGAGAAATTACATGTATAGGGAGTTGTAAATTTAGGTCAGTTACAATTGTTTGACCTTTTAACTACAAAGTACACGTGCCATTTCAGACATAAACAATGTATTATGGTGTTTTTGTTGAACTTTTAAAAAAATAAATGAAACTTCTTTTTTTATTAGTAATGTAATGATATCTTTTGTAATAGTTTTGTTTTGATATTTTGCTACATTCCTCTGTTTCCAAATTATCCACTTGGTGAAAACAATTACAGTGTCCGCAATTATATTGCTAATATTATTTTGATCATTTATACCTAAAATTAATAAATTTTCTGTTTTCTGCAAATTATTTTCCCCCTTTTGCCTTCTAAATTCATTTACCTTATCAAAAATAAAATCCCAAACTTCATTAATCATTTTACAATTAACAAAAAGATGAAGCAACGTTTCTTTCTCCTTACAAAAATGACACTTCCCATTTGATTTGTTCATCTTTTGTAACCTTTCCTCGGTATAAACGATGTTATGTACAATTTTCCAGTGAAGTTGTTTTGCCTTCCTGGATGCCAAATTTTTAAAAGACCCTCTCCAAATGTTTTCCCACCCCTGTTCTGTTCCAAAATGCAAATTCCATTTTAGTTGACTAATCGGTGCAGTTCTACTTTCATAAAACTTCTGTATATCTGTAAGACGTTCTTTTC
Organism: Modiolus philippinarum; assembly: GCA_002080025.1. Lineage (NCBI taxonomy): Eukaryota > Metazoa > Mollusca > Bivalvia > Mytilida > Modiolidae > Modiolus > Modiolus philippinarum. Next base: position 56,810 of record MJUU01026866.1, on the reverse strand, counting down.
GATTTTCTATAACTTTACCCCCACGAATGAAAACGAAAGAATTTTGGATCTGGAAATGACCTAGTTTCGTACTTCCGTCGTCCTTTTTCTTTTTTATATCATCTAATCCCCTCTTAACCGCTGATTTAAGACAACTATATTCTGCAATCCAATTGCGCCTGTCTGTCAGTCTATTGTAAATTTCTGTCGAGTCCTTAAATGATTTCAAGTTGGAATCCCATATATCATGTATCTTTCTGAAACCACATTTTAAGAAATTGTCAAAAAATAATGGTCTACCGCTAAATTTTACTAAACAGTTACCAAAAATATTCCCTTCTAAAAATTCGTTCTCAGTTATATAGAGTTGACTGTAAATTTGTTGAAATTCTACCCAAGACCTCAATATGTCTCGGTAGTATTTCGACATTTTGACTTGCCCAACTCCGTTAAGATCTGAACACGTGCATAATAAATATTCCGTATCGAATTTCTGGTCAAGTGATTTTAGCCAGTACTTGCCGATAGCATTCCATTTATCATCTTCCGAGTGTATAATATTATGCATACATTTTATGTGTTTCCCTTTTATAAAATTTTTAAGGTTAACCATATCCATTCCCCCCTTTTCTATTGGTAAACAACAAACATTCCTTGAAATTTGATTTGTTTTCCCATCCCAAATAAAGGACCAAATAATGTTGTTAATTTCCTTCTCATATTTTTCAGGTATCCCTCTCATTTCAATTTCAAATCCTATAATAGACAAAACAAAAGATTTAACAATTAACACTTTCCCAGTATATGTGAGATCCCTCGATTTCTATATTTCCATGCTACTCTTAATTTTTTTAATCTTTTCAAGCCAAATTTGGTCCAAGTCTACATCATAACCATGCATTACTCCAAGTGCCTTCACTGGTAGTTTGGACCATTTGATATGATTAAATTTAGGTTTTTTATTTCGCCATTTCCCTAAATACATACCCACCGTTTTGTTAAAAATTCATTTTTGCCCCTGAAGCTTTTTCATAGATTTTTAAAACCTCAAACGTTTCCGAGATTGACTCCTCAGTTTTGTTTAATAGCTGAGTGTCATCAGCAAACATATTTAATTTTGCTTCGGTAGGAACACCTCCTCTGCAGGGAAGAGGTATTCCTACTATTCTCAGATTTTGTCTAATGGTAGCTGCCAAAGGCTCCGCCTGCAGTATATACAACATCGGAGCTATTGGACATCCTTGTCTTATTGAACGTGTCAGTCGCACAAATCGAGATATAAAACCGTTGGTCTGAATGCATGTAGTTGCATTTGTAAACAACATTTTAACCCATTCCTTAAATTATCACCAAATCCAAATTTGTCTAAACATAATGATATCCACCCCCATTCAACCCTATCAAAAGCTTTTTGCTGATCTAAAAAGATGATCGCGCCTTCCTCGTCTTCCATTTCTGAATAATCTATTATATCTTGAAGTAATCTATTACCTTGATATATACTCCTTCCTGCCACAAAGCCCTTTTGATCAGAATTAATAATGTTTGGCAAAACAGACTGCAGTCTTTCTGCTAATATTTTTGATATAATTTTATAATCTGAATTTAACAGTGTAATAGGTCTCCAGTTTTTGATATCCTCCCTTTCCCCTGATTTAAATAAAAGTGTAATCATTCCCCTATACTGAGAATCCCCCAATAACTTCCTATTAAAAACTTCATGAACTACAGAATAAAAATCGTCCCCAATAATGTACCAGAAATGTTTATAGAACTCACTAATAATCCCATCTTCCCCCGGGGATTTATCTAGCTTTAAAGCTTTACAGCTTTCGATACTTCTTCAAACGAAATATCTTTTTCACAATTGATTTTATCTTCTTCGGTTACATGTTTTTCCAAATTATGGAGTAAAATATTAGCCGAATCTATGTCCCATTGTTCCGATGAAAAAAGGTTTTCATAAAATTTTACCTGTTCATCTAATATTGACTCAATCCCCTCTTTATATTGCCCCTCCGAATTTTTAACCCTTGTCCAAAGTTTGTTTACACCCCTTGATTTCTCTAATCTAAAGAAATAATCAGTTGATTTCTCCCCCTTTTCAAACCAATCAACTCTAGATTGTATCCTAGCTGCTTCTGATTTTCTTTCAAAATATACCTGGATTTTATTTTTTAAATCTAGTACTGTGGAAGTACTTTTGTTCGTGGACACCAATTTTCATGGTTTTCCAAAATTTCGCTATTTCGTGGGTGCTTAAATTCGTGGTTTCGAATTCTATGCATAAGAACTGCATGAGGAAAATGCAGTTCGTTGGGAACTTAATTTCGTGGTTTTAGCGAACCACGAAATCCACGAAAATTGGAACCCCACGAACAATAGTACTTTCACAGTATTTTATTCTCGTCATGGATACAGTTGGGATCAAGACTATCTAAAGCTTTTTCCCACGCTCGTACATCACTTTCCTTTACATTTAATTGCTTGGACACTTCAATAGTAAGACTTTTAATTTTTACTTTAGATTCCTCCCACCATTCAATTACGTTCTCAAACCTTCCCTTTTGTAACCTCCATATCGACCAAAAACTTTCAAAAGTATTTTTAAATAATTTATTATTAATATTAAAGGTTACATATACTCAAACTATTCTTTCCATAAAAGACTGTGATTTGTGAAGATAATTTAGCGATAGACCTAATTGTTTAAAAAGACTGTTCATGTTTATGGTATGAGGTATGAGCAAACCTCATTGTTGAAAGCCTCATGAAGAACAACAAATACAAATATGTTTATTGGCACAAGTACATGTTTAACATGTTAAAGAATAGCACAGGCCTAATGTACATTTTTGTACAATCATAACATACATAGGAAAAAGAAGGGAAACGGGGAATGTGTCAAAGAGACAACGACCCAAAGGGGAGTAATAACAACTCAAAGCCACCATAAGATCTTCAATGAATGGAGAGGAAACCCCACACCCAACAGCAGGTCGGAGTTGGCCCCTAAATAAAGAGTAATGTATTATTAACTTATAGTCACATATACATTTATTCATATGAAGCATTTTAAACTATTTTCATGAAAATTTATACGTCCGATGGAACAGTTAACTGTTTACCAATTTACTGAGGAAATGTTCCATATACAAAATAATTGTGCAGTGCGACACCAATCAAATTCTAATCTACCCATGTAGGAAGTGTTTAAAAGCAAGATATTTATTGATTAACTATATAAGTTAATGAAACAGTTATTTCATGCCTCTTTCAACAAATAGCAAAACAATTGTCCCTCAATGATGGAAATTGGGGCGTGCTCTTTCTTGACACAGTTTGGCTACAATCTGGTACATTGTACGTGGTCATTGATACTTATACATCTCAAACTGATAAATTTATCAAATTAAGAGAACTAATAACGGAGAATAATTCCAATATTTCTTGTAATGTCCAATATCATTGGTCAACGTTATACACAACAAAGAAGTTATTTCTTGATATTTCTCTGCTGGTGGACTGTTTATCCCCGAGGGTATTCACCAACCAGGTAGCCAGTACTTCAGCGCTGGCCAAAAATCTGACTTAATTTGGAACTTGCAATACCTAAATTTAACAAAATTTTATTCAATGTCTTGCAAAGAATTTGTCATATTAATTTCAAAAATGTGTGTCGACAGATTCTGATTTTATACTCGGGTCTTTTCCATATGATCTCAACTGATTCCCCAATGTTTCACCTCCTCAAAAAATTGATATCCCGTATTTCTGGAATTTATCTATATCCCAGTTGGGGTTATTAGGAGAAGATTTATAAAGGCATTGCCTGTTATCTAATCCTATTGATTTTTATATCAATAAAATATTTGAAATTGAAATTGGGGTTCCCCCCAACCTTTTAATCCCTTTTGGGATTCGAAGCCAGAGATGTTTTTTTTATATTGTCTGCCTCCGGAGGCAGGCAATATCAAAAAACATCTCTGGCTTCGAATCCGAAAAGGGATTACCAACTGTTAGATGTCCAGTAGATAACAAAAAATTATTGACAAAAATTTCAAAACATTCTACTGAGTTAAACTTTCATTTGTTATAGGGCGAAAAGTGGCAGGAGTAAATAAGCAAGGTAGACATTATTTTCATTGGAGATATGCTCTTAGTTATCAGATATGCTAGTGATGGATAATTTGATTTGAAAGTACACGTGGCAAACTGTCCGAGAAATTTCTCAAAATAAGAATAACAATGAATGGCAAATTAAAATAAGAGTAGTCAATGTTATGTCATATCCCTCCGAACATGAATTTCGGGTGGAAACTGTATACAAACTTACCAATACCAAAAAGAAAGCGGGCAGCAGGCCCAAAAGGTCTGTCATTTTCCAGACCGGAAGTTTCTCTTTTGGATAAAAGTTGGTCTCGATACGGGATTGATTTCCGGCTAAGTCGATATGTATTCTATCCAACGGAAAAAAAACTACATCAGATACGGCCTCAAATATATAATTAAATGTTTTTGAATTCGTCCATTATTTTGTCCTTTTATCTAATGAGCAGTACATGTGACAAGAATTTTTTTCAGTGACAGTCTCCAGACTGGAAATAATTATATACCCAGGAGCACCGTACAGACTGATGAACCCTATCAAAGGAGCAGTCATTATTTATCAGGTGGGGGGGGGGGGGGGGGG
>MJUU01026866.1:14025-27473 GCA_002080025.1 Modiolus philippinarum | reverse complement strand
CTCGAATTCATTAATCCCCCCCGAATTTCCAATAATCTAACTCTACGGATTGGATATATACACCTATATATACACATAAAACTTTCCTCACTGAGGGAATATCCAATAAAAACGAAAAAGAACTAAACGGATCATCTCTGGATCGTCCTTATACCTTAAGGAAATATACATCTTGTGCAGACCTATCCCTGGACCACACAACTCTGTCCAATATGTACAAATGAGGCTACCAGCAACAGGCTGGTAACTACCTCCTCCTGACAACCAGTAGACTTTCCTCCGGTACCTCAGCCAAGTCGGCTGAGGAAGACAGCACACGTCCCTGGTACAGGACCTCAATGGTGCCCGCCAGATTCCACTGTCTGGCAGCTTGGCTCCTCACATCCAGTAGAGTACTGGCCCTAAAATGAACAACGGAGGGCTCTCCTTCCATTCTGACCAGAAAATCCCTGGAAGAACTCCCGGCACACAGCGCAGAGGAGCTGCTGTCACTGTCTTCGGTATCAGTGGGGAGTTTATCAAGTATTATGTACTCGTCGTCCTCACTTTCACTCCCAGCCGGGGTCAGTGGCTGGGAGGGTCCAGACGACTCGGATTCACTATCTCCTGTNAAATTAATTCAATTATAATCTTTATTTTAGTCTTAGGACATTTTCCACAACTTCCCAACTTGAGCTGTATCTATACAATTTTCAACAATGTCACAACACCTAATTTCAGTTTTTTGAATTTATCACTCTGTCTGTGTAGTCACATGAATGCTGCTTGAATTTTTAACCGCCTGTGTTTCCTTTGTGCAACAGACAAACATCTGATTTACATCATACTTTCAAAGATTCCAACCGGAACCTGTCAACTTTATTCCTTTATCTTAATTGAAAACTTGATGTCACTTTTTCCTACTGTATGGCTTTTTAGTTTGTTGTGGTTTAGTCATGTGATATAAATGGCTACTTCCTGGTGGTGCTGAAGGTTTTGTTGATATTGTAAAGTCATCAGATGATTCCTCCATTTTTTTTAACTTTGCCTCTATGGCTCTTATCATACTATCTGCGCTGAAAAAGAAAATATTAAACATTCATTATTAAACAAAAGATGAAGTCATTCTTCCCTAAATCTTTGTTTACAGTAGGAATAGAACCATAGAAGATGTTTGCATGTGCAGGCTTTCAAGTGGAGTTTGGCTCAAACATAGGGCTTTTAATAGGGCAGTTTGTCCTGAATAATAGGGAATTATAGGGGAAATGTCACCAAAAATAGGGCAAATATAGGGTTATTTTTTACTCTTTTAATATTTTCTGTACCTGATATTTATAAATACATGTGCACAAAAAAGCCCAAAATGTATACATTCAGTATTTGCAACAATGTAGCAAGAAGTTAATGCAAAAAATAAGAAATTTTGTATTTTGTAATGTTCCATGCCGAGCAAAGCGAGGCTAATTTTTTTTTTAAAGTTATTTGTTATCGACACAAAATAAAGATGGAGTTCTACCCGAGCTGTAAAAATGATATAATAGGGCTAATATAGGGAAAGTGCCCATTTTAAGCCAAAATATAGGGTTTATAGGGCACTTTAAAAAAGATTGGGATTTTATAGGAATTATAGGAAATATAGGGCCGCTTGAAGGCCTGCATGTGATCTCATCTCTTATGGGAGAATGGCAGCCAGAAGTGCTGATTTTTGTTATAAACCAACTTAAACCATGGTTCAATGTCATAAAATAATGGTACACAGCAAGAACAAATTAAACATCATTTTTCCAGCTGGGTTCCTCCAAAATGGAAAGTGTTGACATTTGAAAACGTAATCACAATTTCGAAAATACAGTCAAACCTGTTTTTAAAGGTCACCTTGGGACCAAAAAAAATCTGACCTTATGAGAGATTTAACCTTTTAATTGATGCTCAGTTACAAATCTATAACTACACCGGGACAAAAATAAAGGAACCTGATAAGACATGTTTTTGCTGAAATGAGGTGACCTTTATAGCAGGTGTAATTCCAAACAAATAAAATTAAAATAAATTTCACTGACATAAGTAGTTTTAAATTCTAGAACAAGCCCCCTTCAAAAATTCCCCGTAAAACAAGGTTATAAAAGGCCTGTACACATTAAACAAGAGGTGCAGGTTTTGTATCATTCAAAAATAGTAATGGTGCATTACATGATTCCCCCCCCCCCCCACATTTCACAAAATTTTAAAGTTATGAAAAGGGGCATAACTCCAGAACTCTATGTACCCCTGAACCCAAAATTACACTTGGCCTGTGTTTTGTGGTAAACAGCTTACATTTCAAGTTTGAAAACAGTATGATACATTTTGTATTTCATTCACAAGTTATCAGTCAGAAACCCTAAAATTTGCAAAATTTCAAAGGTTCAAGGGGCATAACTAAAGAAGCCCTTGGACCTCTGACCCAAAATCATAGTAAACAACATAAAAAAAACTAAACAACTTACATACTAAGTTTGAAGACAGTATGGTATTTCATTCACAAGTTATCATTTGGTAACCCTAAAATTTGCAAAATTTCAAAGTCTCAAGGGGCATAACTCTAGAACCCCTTCGACCTCTGAACCCAAAATCAAACCTGGTCTGAGATTTATAGTAAACAACTTACATACCAAGTTTGAAGACAGTATGTTATTTAGTTCACAAGTTTCACAAAAATTCACAAAAATCTGACGGGGGCATAACTCATGAACCCCTTGGACCTCTAAACCAAAAATCAAACCTGACCTGAGTTTTGTGGTAAACAACTTACATACCAAATTTGAAGACCTTATGTTATTTCGTTCACAAGTTATCAGTCTGAAACCTTGGGGGGGACGGACAGACAGACGGACGGACACACAACTGAGGGTATCACATAATACCTCATCTTTACTTTTTACTTTGGAATTTCATTACACAGCCCTATCCTTTAATTTTGTGTGCACAGTACTGTAAGAGGGAAAATTTTGCAAGGGGTGTATTTTCGCTAATTTCACAATGGGCAAATATTCATGAAAATTTCCCCCCAACAAATTACAAATGTATTGAAACGCAAGTGAGAATTGTGAAAAATTAAACCTCTCAAATCTAAATCAAGTAAAAACAAGAGAAGGGGCAGTCAGATACGACAGCTAATTCCCTCGCCCGTTTATTGAATGTTTGTCTAGTAATATAAGCACTCAAGGAAGTTGTACCATTCAAGATCTGGCTTGTTACTTAAATCTGAGCCAGTCATGCAAGAAATGTTGTGACCTTATTTCAATCAGGAGCCTCATACCTAAAGCATATATGCATCCACTGATGAAAGATTAATCTTCTGCAAGTTGTAGTATCTAAAATCCAGACTCTAACACAAACTTTATCTTAAGTCACTCATGCATGAAATGTAGGTCAAACTTACCTAATTTTTATCTGGAGCTTTGTTACTTTACAAGATGCATCTACATACAAAATATTACTCTTCTACGAGTTGTAGTATCAAAAATCCAAGCTGTAACATTAACTTTAACCTAAGTCACTCATGCATGAAATGTAGGTCAAAATGACTCAATTTTCAACTGGAGCTTCCTAACTTTACAAGACACCTCTACATACAAAATAGTATTCCTGTACAAGTTGTAGTATGCCAGATCTGGACTCATACAAAAACTTTAACCTAAGTCACTCATATATGAAATGTAGGTCAAAGTGACCTAATGTTTATCTGGAGCTTCCTTACTTTATAAGATGAATCTACATATAAAATATTATTCCTCTACAAGTTGTAATATCACAGATCTGGACTCTTACAAAAACTTTTAACATAAGTCACTCATGCATGAAATGTAGGTCAAAGTGACCTAATTTTTATCTGGAGCTTCGTAACTTTACAAGACGCATCTACATACAAAATATTATTCCTCTACGACTTCTAGTATCCCAGATCTGGACTCTTACAAAACCTTTAACCTAAGTCACTCATGCATGAAATGTAGGTCAAAGTAACCTAAATTTTACATGGAGCTTCGAAACTTTCCAAGACGCATCTACATACACAATATTATTCCTCTATGAGTTGTTATATCCCAGATCTGGACTCTTACAAAAACTTTAACCTAAGTCACGCATGCATGAAATGTAGGCCAAAGTGACCTAATTTTTACCTGGAGCTTCGTAACTTTCCAAGATGCATTTACATACAAAATATTATTCCTCTACGACTTGTAGTATCCCAGATCTGGACTCTTACAAAACTTTAACCTAAATCACTCATGCATGAAATGAAGGTTAAAGTGACCTAATTTTTACCTGGAGCTTCGTAACTTTCCAAAACACATCTACATACAAAATATTATTCCTCTACAACTTGTAGTATCCCAGATCTGGACTCTAACAAAAACTTTAACCTAAGTCACTCATGCATGAAATGTAGGTCAAAGTGACCTAATATTTATCTGGAGCTTTGTAACTTTACAAGACGCATCTACATACAAAATATTATTCCCCTACAAGTTGTAGAATCCCAGATCTAGACTCTTACAAAAACTTTAACCTAAGTCACTCATGCATGAAATGTAGGTCAAAGTGATCTAATTTTTACCTGGAGCTTTGTAACTTTACAAGATGCATCTACATACCGTTTTTTGGTGTGTATTACACGCACATATTTTCCCCCAGAAAGGTCCTAGTGAGAGGGAAAGCGTTTTATACATGCGAACTTCAAAAGACCATTTTTTTCTGAACACCACTAACTTAACTTCAGACCGGAAATGACATTGGAAATAAGTATAAAATCCTTGTTGTGATCCAGATACGAACCTGTGTTTGATGATAACAAAGTTTGCTAATATTAACATGATTAGATGTGTATTGTTTTCTATGTATACAACATGTATATTCAGAGATTTCCCGGTAACCAAAATTTCATCTCGATCGTGTCCGCCATATTTGTTTTGATTAGGTGAAGCCGTTTCCGGTGCTCAGGGATACACGATACTTGCAAGTCATAATGAAATTATATTTATGAAAAGGGATAGTTTGAATGAAGTTAATGCATAAACCGATTATGAAGATCAATAAGGGAATATCACTTAAAAATTTACCAAAGGCAATCCGTAACCGCCTTTGACTTTTAATTACGTTTGGAGATAAACTTCCTGTGTTTACAAAATCAATGTTTTTCGTTTGCAAATTTCCCAAAACGTTTGAACAAACCATTAAATAAATATAGGTACAGTTATTCCTCTAAATATAAGTGAATAAAGCATCATGTATTTCATTTAATTCAGTCCACAAGGTAACTCTCGGCGTCTCTAGACATTTTTGGACAGAACTTGTTGTTGAAAATTTACGTGTGTTTTTTACACACGAACTACCGGTAGATTTTTTCCGATTCTTTTCCTCTGAGAAAGGGGGTGCGTTTTATACACCAATGCGTTTAATACAAACCAAAAAACGGTACAAAATATTGTTCCTCTACAAGTTGTAGTATCCCAGATCTGGACTCTTACAAAAACTTTAACCTGAGTCACTCATGCATGAAATGTAGGTCAAATCCACCTATTCTATATATCAACCTCAAGTACTCCTCAAGATGCATGCATGGACAAAACTTGTTATTCAAATATATGGTTTGAAGTTTGAATGGACAGACGAACGGCTAACGGGTAAAACGCTATATCCCCTCCCCAACTTCGTTGGGCGAGGGGATAATAACCTCTTTTACAGTATGTTGTTTTTCCTATATTTTTTTTTCATTTCTACAATATATACATACTTGTTTGAGGAAGAGCTACTGGCCTCAGATCCTTTCGTATCTGTAGTAGCTTGTTCACCCTAAAATATAAATTTAATTGAAATATATGGAAAATTATGGATATTTAAGTGTAAATACATTTAAAAACATACAGTAATTCTAAAAGTTTTGATTATAGTAAAAAACCAAAGTACTGGCAAACAGGAAGTAGTTGCCCAATCCTGCAAATCCCTAACAAGTTTCAAATTAAAAACCAGAGGCTCCCAGGAGCCTGAATCGCTCACCTGGCTTTCAGTTGCCACAATCAAGGTAACTTTGTAAGTTATATAGTTGATCTTCAGTTTTCTCAAACTTTCGTAGCTTGAACACCTCCAATATCTTGAACTGTATTCAAAGTCTGATCATGTTTTACTAAATTTCTTTCTTGGGCTTTTTTGACAAAAAACATTCTTGCTAAGGACCCTTTTTGACACTAGTTTTGAAGTCGAGACGTCATTTTGTACCGGTAAATGGCAGTCAACAAACAATTTTCAACATGGGTTCTGAAGTCGCAACATCAATATCTATTTGGAAACCAAATTTCATTGAGATTGGACAATGTTGAATTTTCCCTCCTTTTTTGGCAGCCATTTTAAAAATGGCAGTCAACGAACAATTTTTAGCATAAGTTTTGAAGTTGCGACATCAAGACCAATTTGTAAACCAAATTTCATTGAAATCGGACAATGTTGAATTTTCCCACCTTTTTTGGCGACCATTTTGAAAATGGCTGTCAATGAACAATTTTCAACACCAGTTTTGAAGTTGCCGCATCATATCAAACATTTAATCAACTTACACTTAACCTTCATCTTCTATAGTTTTGGAAATAAAAGACAAATAATACGAAAATTTAAAAATTCGGTGAAAAAAGGGCAATAACTCCTACAAGGTTTTATGGATTTTCTTAAAAATTTCAGGGTGGGTAGATCTTGATATGCTGAACATTTTTGCAATTTACACTTGACCTCTATCTGTTACACTTTTTTAAATAAAAAAATAAAAAATGCAAAAATTCTGAAAATTTTTCGGAAAAAGGGCTATAACTCCGAGATGGGTTTCAGATTTTCTTCAAAATTGCACAGTGGGTAGATCTCATCATGCTGATCATTTATACCCCATCAGATTTTTAATATCTGTAACGGTTTTCGAGTTATTAGCCAAAAACTGCAATTTACCCCCTATGTTCTATTTTTAGCAATGGCGGCCATGTTGTTTGACCAGTTGACTAATCGAACACAATTTTGAGAAGCCATACCCTGGTGATGATTCAAGTCAAGTTTGGTAACATTTGGCCCAGCGGTTTCAGAGAAGCAGATTTTTTATATTGTTGACAGACAGATGATTGACGACAGACGACAGACGCATAGTGATAACAAAAGCTCACATGGCCTTTTAGGCCAGGTGAGCTAATAACCTTATTCCCACTACTGACATAAGCCAAGAAAAGATACATACAGAGATACAGACAAACCCAACTGTAGGATGCCAAGATCTTGGCAAAAGGCCTTAAAGGATCATGAAAGTTAAATCCTAGGGCACAAGAATGAGTAAATATATTTAAGTTTTTTTGGAAAGCATAAACTGTATAGCGGGTATTTTCACGAGGTTCTAATTTTTTAGTTATAATTGCGAGATTTCTGGAAGCATGAAGAAAAAACTCACGAAATTAAAGTCAGTATATCTTTATACTAGTATATGTCTTTCCCTTTAAACAACTTTATGTTCAGGAAAATTGATGACCGCTAAAATGTTATACCCGTCTTCGGGGAATGAATCGTGAAATTTGGAAAACGCTAAAATTTCCTGCTAAACTGTACATTCCTCATATATGTACACAAACACATATTTTAATACTCTGTCACAAAATACAAATATGGTCAGGGCTTGTGCAGGGCCAAGCTTACTCTGGTTCCAAAAATAAAAGAAAATGTGTCAAAGGGACATGGATGCTAAACAGGATGTAGCTTGGTGACAGACTTGAAAAGAAGAGAAACTGTACAACTCATCCTACCAAAACTTCAACCAAAATATCAAAATCATAAACTGCATACACAAGTTGAGGAATCCTTGACGAAAATTTTTGGACAAGGACAAGGGTAAAACTTACTGCACCCTGTCACCTGAATGGCAGAGGCATGAAAAAAAATCCATCTTTATCATTCATATTTCAGAAAACTTACCTGACTTTCTACATGTGCCCATTTGACAACAAGTCTTTTTGATAATGCAAGTTTTCCATGTAAATTCTTTTTAGCTGTTTCAGCATCCTGTAAATACATCACAACATGCCTTAACATTTCTGGACATTTCATAATTGGCAGAACATCTCATACACATACGCAGTCATGTTAAAGTCTTTTCATTTGTATTGTTTTTTTTTCTGTTGTTTCTGTTGTTCCATTTTGTGTTATTTCTGTATCACCCTGTTGTAGACTCTAGGTTTTTTTTTTGTTTTGTTGTAATTTTTTTTATAACAGCCTAAACCCCAGCTTCTTGCTGATTTATCCACTGCATGATAAAATAGTGTAGTATATGGCAAAAACTAAGTAATCATATAACCTTTTTAGTGCACTACATTGGAATGACACACAAGAAAAGCATATACACTATACAGAAATAACAGTATAATTTGAATACCTGAGTATGTCAGTTATTGATATTCAGAAATTCAGTTAACAGGCAATGCATATCAAAACCTGAAAACTTTTATTTTGACTGTCAAATCCAGAGTGATGCTGCTTGAGTATTCAAATAATGTGCTTTTATTGTAAATGCAATCAAACAAGTTTTTGCCACAGCTTTTTCTGAAAAAACAAAAACTGAAAATTCTGCAAAATGACATCAAAGTCTTCTCTGTTGAAAGTTTTTGTAACAATGTGACATCAATGCTTCACTTGAAGTGTATTTTCATCAATGTTTGGCATAATTTTGTTTAATACAATTAACAGATATTTGAATGTTAGTACTGTGTTTAAGGTAGTTCTTAAGACTTAAAATTAAGCAACTCATTTTTCTAATTTAAGGGTAAGGGCTGTTCCAGAAATGATTGTATGGGGGGTCGGAAGGCACTTTAATTAAATTTGATGGGTTGTGGGGTATATTGGATACTTCCATTGAAGAAACAATGAGACAAACAAATTAAAATTTTATGCGTGGTGGGTCCATTTATAAAGTGCCTTCCAACCCCCCCTACAATTATTTATGGAACAGCCCTAAATGAAAGTTTGTTAACAACGACAGTAGAATACCGAAGGAACAAAGGAGTGAAATTTACAAAAATCGAAGTCCAAAGACACGGTAAAAACAAGAACACAGAAAACAATGACGTTAGACACAAAAAACAATGACGTTACACAGATACAAAGCACAGAAACAGAAATTACAACATTCAAAACAAAGGCACTCACAGTGTAAACTCCAGTGAAACTGAGAGTGACATCAGGTGCTCCGGAAGGGTAAGCATGTCCTGCTCTGTTAACAGCACCCGTCACACTGTGAGTGATTCAATCCCCGAAAATGTCAAAGTCGGTAGTCAAATCCGGGAAGAGGTGAATCTAGCTGAAAATGTCCACTTTCATTTGGGATACTGCCATGTCATATCTTTCAATGATGTTATGGTGACGGGCATGGAATTTCTTGAGGGATGGAATTAACATAGGTTGAACAAATGCTCTCCAAACTTTTAGTAAAAAGTTATGTTACCAAAGTAATTTTAGTAAAAAGTTATGTTACCAAAGTAATTTTTCCAGGAGAAGCATCCAAAAATAGAGAGATTTTGACCCATTCAATAAATAGGCTATTTAGGAAGAAAATAAAATTTTGAGATTTTCTATAAGAATAAAAGAAAGACTTAACTAAAAAGGTAAATGTAGGACAAAGTGTAGTTAAGAATAACTTTGGAAATATGAAATTAAAAAGACTGGTCATAGATCAGAATTGTGAAAAAGTCATTATATGATTTTTACGTAATTATTTCTATTAATTATCTCCCCTTACTAAAATAAGAGTTTTTCAAAAAGTGATATCTCATGGAAACTTAATAGTACCATAAATGTTGCATAATTCAGTTTGAACCATTGTCAATAAAACATACAAAATAATTTTTATAACATTTTAATGGAGAATTCTAATTTTCATCAGAGGTGGACAATGGATGCACAGTTTTAGACACACAAACCAACTTAATGTTGTTTCATTGTAGAGATACAGGAGACTCAACTTTTGTGGTTTCAAAATAGCCAGCCAATAGTGCATTAGAATTAATAATGAATGGGTTTCAATGATTTTCACTCGGAAACTTAAAGCAAGTCCTTCTTCTTCTGGCTAGTGAGTCAGCCATTAATTATCCTAAAATAAAAATTATTGATATAATCCATCAATTATTGATATAATTGATTACCTGTCTATTCTGATAACTGACAAAGCAGTATCCCCTTGGCTTTCCTTTCTCTGGACCTTGTTTGTTGATCAGAAAGTCAAATCTCTTTAAAGACCCAAACTTTTGAAGAAGTTTCAACAAGGTATATCTGGAATATAAACAAACATCAACAGTTACAGTGAATTCAAGAAATAATGACAATGAATTGTATATTTTGAGGTTAAAAAATATTCTTACAAATTGAGTTTCACGGGATATTTTGGACACCATACAGTTCATATTTGGAAATACCCCAAAGATGATAAAAGAATATATACCGAGATACTGTTTTTATCCTGTTTTTATTGGAGCACAACTGCACTGTACATATTATACAGCACATTTTGGCACTCAGATGTTCTACTCGCATCAAGAAAGAACGATAATACTCCTTGGAGGCATGTACTATACCAAAAGAAGAAGATACCACTACCGTTATCACAAGTAAATTGTCAATCCTCGAAGGAATTTTTTTCAGCATTTCTAAACACTTATTTTGGTGGGATCTTACTGGCATTCATATGTTGATTAGTTTGTAGTAAATTCAGACATACTGCAAAGGTTGATAAGCTTAGTAACTTTTTACAAATATTTTTTTTCTTATTTTTTGGTGGAAAATATTGAAGATGTAAAGCTTCATGAGACCATAGGCATATAATTACATTTAGTTATATGTCTCTGATGAGATGAAAGGAAACTTGTACAAATTACAAATAAATTTGAAATATTACTAACTTTGAATGAAAAATAATCATCTATTTTCTCATATTTGAGATAAGCCAGTACCTGCTTTTAATTGTTTGAGATATATAGTCTCTAACATTGTTTCCAGTTTATTACATATAATTCTCACATCAAGATAGTTAAATTTTCACATTTTAAAGTTCGAGGTTTACCCGAGAACTTTAAAATGTGAAAATTTAACTATTGAGATTTGAGAAATTATCGTAATAAACAAGAAAACAATGTTAGAGATTGTTTCTCTAATTTCTACTCAATTCATTTAAAGTAAAGCGATCTCCGTAGTCTCCAGTCTCAAGTATGCCACCATTTTGTGGATACCATCATTGCTATGTGTGTCAATGCGCCATTCATTGAAAGGGGTGTTGAATATAATATTTAATACTGACACGAGACATTTACATGATTGACCAATCGCCAACTGAGGTCAAATTTCCAAACATGTTGATAACCAATCTGTCAGGGGGTGTTTAAATTTGCTAGAAATTAGAGAAATCCTTGTCTCAATCAGTGGGAGAGATAAGAATTTCATAAGAGAACATACCTTATGATGTTACTGATGCCATATTTAAGTTGGATACCCAGTAAACATGTCAGATATATCAACTAGAGTTTGGTGATACAAAAATAATATTTTTGCATAAATGAGAAAAATATTCAAACAGTGTTGAAAAATGCAAGATTTAGAAATTTCAGACACTCGTGGGCAAGATTATAATGGTTCTTTGACTCAGTAACCCTTGCCTGGGAAATATTAAAATTTTACCTTTAGGTGTCTGAGATTTCTCGTTCTTGCAATTTCAACTGTATTACATTTTAAAAATTTGGTCACAGGATTTGTTCCAAGAAGTTCTCAATACCATCATGTGCCAACCATAATTGCAGCCATTCTCTAGCCTATCATGCCTATCTTGCAGGTTGGCCATTGTCTATAGCTAGCCTATCGTACCCCACAAGTATGGATATATCCATGCCTGTAGCCTATCATCTAACACTCAGCACAATTTAGATTATAAAGAAGTCAGTGATTATCATAGTTCACTGTGAAAGACTTCAGAAAACTTTTAATGTTTCCCCAATGAGACTGTTGTGATAATCACAGGCTTGCACGAGTTATAGTAATTTAATTCTGAACATATCAATATTCTTTATGTTTTCAAATTTCTTTCACAGTTGCTACCGTGAGTATATTGCAGAAAAACTACTTTAACTGCAACATGTAAGTCTTCTATTTACTTCAGAAAACAATAGTGTTTTTAAAATTACTCTGTTAATCTTGTATCCAGATTTCCAATCCAAAGTCGACAATCATCAGACGTGTCTCCAACTGGATCCTCTGGTACAGGTACTGTATATAACTTCTGATCTTCAGCAGATAGCAATGATGATGAATACATTTCCTACAAAAAACCAATAATAGTGTAATGCAATGTTGAAAGTCATCAGACAGTTTGTGCTTTCCAAAAAATAAAGATTTGTTGGCCTGACTGGCAAACTATTTATTTTCTGTCAGATCTACAATATTATTGCTGTACATGTGTATGAAAAGTAATCAACAATGGCCGCCATTTTTTGCCAGTCACTGGGACTAGATGTAATCAACTTTTGATGGTAAGGATTGACCAGACCGACCATTTTTGAAAATTTGGTGGCATATATATTTTGTTCAGAAATTTTTATATTACAGTCGAACTTCGATTTCTTGAACACCCATTAATGTAAACAGTTCGAGCTGGAGGTTGTGTTTGAGCTATGTAGGTAGATTTGTGTTTAAAATAGGGCCTGTAAGTCTCGTACAATTTTGGAACTTCCGGGATCAAAAATTGTACCCGGAAGTTACATTTAAACCAAAGATATATGACGTTTCAAACAAAAATTTGAACGTCATAATCCTCAGACGTCATGTTTTGGCGGGAAACGTTTTCGAATTGCCTGTTTATCGTGGATTCTCGTGAGTCACATGACGAGACTTACAGACCCTATTGAACAAATGGTCCAGAAAAAGAGTTCAAGACACCATGGTGTTCACGTTAATGCAGTTCGAGCCATAGAAATTCAACTGTATTTTCAAAATTCTGATATTAAATTCAGTTCTTGGCTATATGTCCAGTACTTTCATTATAAACAGTGGTTTTTAAATCATGTCTGATACTTGACATTATCTTATGAATATATACTACTGAACATGTTGTCAATGCAAAAATCCATCAGTTAAATGTAGGTTCATATACCATATAGCAACTAGCAAGTTATTTTGATGATCAATGAGTGGAAAAAATGTGTGAAATTGTAAGCTTTTCAAACTTTCTCATTTTATGAGTGGTTCAATGCTTCCAGTTCCATGAAAGATATGATTTAAGAGATGAGTAAAATGAATATATACATTTATGAACATATTCTATTTTAAATATTTGACCAGCATTCATTGCTTTGTTTTATTTGTTTTATTTCTCAGTGGTATGTCACCAGTGACAGATTTTTTTTTCACTGGCAAATGTTTTAGTCAGTCATTCT
>MJUU01026864.1:64547-94628 GCA_002080025.1 Modiolus philippinarum | reverse complement strand
TAATGAAGTGTAATGGACAAAAAATTCTTTGGGTGTTGATGGATATTTAGGACATAAAGTGTTAATCCTCAAATTGAACCATTTTTTAAGTTTTCTTAAAATTTAATGTCAGCTTTTGATATGTAAATAGAATTAGAAATGTCTGATTCATAAGTTATTTTTATTAATTCTGTAATTCTGTAACAGTAGCAGTATCATATTTGTCATGATGACACTGACTGATTTTTTCGTTACTACTAAGTATATGTACATGTGTTTTAAATGGCTGTCAATTCTAATTATTAACAAATTTATATTTATATTATAGACTTTGTGAAATGTTTATCATAGGTGATAGATAATAAGATGACATTTTAATAAAATGTTTCAGCAATCTTATCTAAATATGTAACATAAAGCAAAATTACTAATTATGCGTAATAAAGGGCTTGACCCAGTAATTTGCTGGACACAAACTATGGAAAATAAAAATTAAATTAGCCCTATTGATTCCTTATATAGATCAGAAATTATAAGAGGTATGTCGAAGTAGGCATCTTAAACCTTACTATAAGAGGAATGCGGAGATACCAATCCCATTATAGTCCAATAATTTTTTTTACATATTTTCAAAAAACTATTTTGAACCCTTTGACCCTTAATAGTGCGGAAAGGGTTAGAGCTATGGTAAATCTTTTGTCATACAACCAAAAGCTTACAACAAGAGGAATCCAAAGAAAAAATCTCATTGAAATGTGATGAAAATAAAAATTTCACATATCTAGAAAAATAACGATTTTTGACCACTTTGACCCCTTATAAGAGCTACAACAAATCCATTGTTTAACTACTAAAAGCTTATATCAGGAGAATCCAAAGAAAAAAATCCAATCGAAATCTGATCGAAAATGAAATTTCACATTATTTAAAAAATGCAATCATGGCCCCTTTGACCCCCTACACCAAATACGTTGAATATTGCCGTGAACATATATCAAGAGATTAAAAAAAACAAAAGACTCCCATCAAAATCCGGTTAAAAATGAAAATTTTAGGTAATCTGCAAATTTTCAATTTGGTCCCATTCGGCCCTCATATTTGGGAAAAGAAACAAGTTACCAAAAACCTAGAATAGTTGAGCGCTGTCTTAATTTTTCATAAGGAATCCAATGGAAACCACATCAGAATTGGACAAAAAATACAAACATTTCTTTTTAGATTTGCCCAAATTTATCTCGAGAACTGTACATACTACGTTAAATCCGTGGAATCTTACTGTTTGGAAATTTTTCTCAAGAGCACACTGAAAGAACCCCCATCAAAATCTGATCAATAATAAAGATTCTAGGGTCGATTACGTAAAAAAAAAAACATTTTTTCTCCTTTTTGGCCCTTTGTTGTAAAACGGGCGGGGCCAAAAATCTATAATCGAAATCTTAGTTTACGCATGTGCCAAGAAACATCATACTAAAATTTGATAATAATCTGTCTACCAGAACCAAAGTTATGCTGCCCAAAAACGCCGACACCAACGCCATACCATTATACGACCGCAAAAAAAGAGAATTTAAATATTACTTTCTTTTGATACTTGGTACCATTTATCAGCCTTGTCAGGTCTTGATCAGACTGATCCTGTGAATCCGATCTGTTTTTAGAAACAGAATTGTCTTAAAATTTGTAAGCAGCTCTACAGCTGTTACAGATAGCTAATCAAATGTGACAAAGAAAACGTGTATCACTTTTCATTTCTTACTTTGGGTCCAAAATGATAAGACCAACTGTTATGGGTTGATAGACCAAAAACTCATTTTTTGTGAATGATGTAGGTGTTATATTAATAGCTTTCTTTGCAGATAAAGAGGACTTTCCATTAAAAAAACTATTAAGTAGGACTTGACCTTTGAATGAGGTTAATGTCAAAGTCAAAGAAAACGACTGTACTTGACGTTTAAATGATCAAAAATGTTTGTTTAATGATTAAAGTGATAGTTTTATATTAAAAAAAAAGAATAAGCCAGTTTGTTAGGACAATCAATAATGAGAACATAATGACGCAACTTTGGAAAATACCTATCAATTGTTCTTGGAACAATTGACATTCTAGTTGTAATCATTTTTGTGTCAGCTATAATTACCATGTTATGTCTGAGTACTAGTATCTGATTTTCGTAATTGTCCCTTCAGCTTTCTGTGTTATCTCTGTATCACCATTTATGTTATGCGCCGTAATTTTCTGAATTGACCCTTCAGTTTTTTGGTTATTATCAGTATCATCATATGTTATGTTTCAGAATTGTTCCTCAACTGTTGAAGTCATTACCTGTTCCAACATGTCGTGTTTCACCATGGGATATGTTACATATGATTTGACGTATGATTTTCGGAATCGCCCCTAAACTTTAAGAGTCATTATCTTTTTCAACATGTTGTGCTTTAATATATGCTTTTCCGAATTGTTCCTCGGCTTTTGGCGTAATCATCTGTATCACCATGTAATGTTTTGACCTGTAATTTTTCAATTTTTTCCTCAGCCTCATAGACTTTCTGTATTAAGACCATTGAAAAAGAAACTAACGCCAATACTTACTATTAGCCAACTTTGTTAAGCATTTTGCATATGACATTTTTGTAAGTTAAATCTGCATCAGTAATTTATGAAGAGATTATCATAATGTGAAAAATTTACAGACGACGGGCACACCTCACGCTGACATGTTTTGTGTTCTGGAATGTCCAGATCAGTAGGACTAGCCTTTCGATCAAATCTCTTTACTCTAATACATGCGAACACTATTAGGATTTTATTACCTGCCCCAAATGTTAAGACTATCATTCCATACAATACGTTCCGTACTTTACATGATGGTACACAAAAGTACATCAGCATAACAACAAGGGCTAGAACTAAACATATAAGTCCTAGACACTCCATGGCCTGTGTGGCTCTGTACCATCCTGGAAAATAGAAAACAACACTAAACATATAAGTCCTAGCCAGTCCATGGCATTTGTGGACCTGTACCATCCTGGAAAATACAGAACAACAATACACATATATGTCCAAGAATTCAATGGTTTGTAAGGCTCTATACCGTTACAGAAAATATATAACAACATTAAACATATAAGATCTGGACATTTAAATGTAAGTACAATACATTCCATGTCTTCAGTGGCTCTGGACCATCCTGGAAAAATAGAAAAACAACAGAAAACATATATATAAGTTTCAGTTATTCCACATCCTGGAAAACAGAGAACGACACTAAAAATATAAGTACAAAAAGTGCCATGGCTTGTATGGCTCTATATCAATCCGCAAAAAAAGAGGACAACACCTAACAAAAAATACAACTCATTCCATGGTTCCGTTGTTCCTTTGCTTGTTTTTTACCATATATTTGTAGAGACTTTGTCTCATGTGCATATACTCCGTATCCTATCATTCACCATTTACGACTGGATTTTGTCTCTCCTACAGTATGGAGTCCGTAAAAAGAGATGTGCTCTCTATATATTTCATTTATGAAGTACTTGTTCGTGAGGGGTCTCTAATATGGATATACTATTCATGCTTTCAAATTTTGGTATTTATTTTCGTAATTTGGAAATGCAATTCTGACCACCTGTTTTAAGTGCTCACATCTCACTGTTTTATAATGCCAAGTTTTCTTACATTCGACTTGATGAGTGCCCTGTGTTTGTCTATATGTTGTCTTTGTGTTGTAATCGTCCACTATTAAGACACTAGTTCTTTTGTCGGGCAACGGATGACAGTGATTGTAAGAGCATTTTGCCAGTTTTATTAATGTTTGCTGACAATCCCACATCAATGACTAGTAAATCATGGATGTAGCGTTGCTCGGCAATTAGAAAAGAATTCCGCTCAAACCGGTGTTAGGGGCCGTCTTGAACTTACTATGAGGTATGAGCAAAGCTCATTGTTGAAGGCCTCATGGTGACTTCAAAATGAAGAACAACATTAAAAGCGTTGTTCATTTGCATGGTTTTTACCATATATTTGTAGAGACTTTATCATTTATCATTTAATTCATATCCTTTCATTCGCCATTTAAGTAGATCTATACTATCCTGGAAGATAGAGAACATTTTCTAAACATATAAACACACACAAAAAAACGTTACATATAGGTTGTGTGGCTCTATACCATCTTGAGAAATAGAAAAACACTACACATATAAATACTAAACATTCCATGGCTGGTGTGGTTATATCCCTGAAAAATAGAGAACAACATTAAACATATAAGTCCATTGCTTGTTATGGTCTTTATCGTCTTCCCTTCGTCTATCTCAGCCTGCAGAGTACTTTCGCAAAGGCTAACCGGTTGACCCGAACTTATCAAGAAGTTTGCCTGGAGTTTCCAGAAATCAAAAGCACTTGTTTTATAAAAAAATGTCAGTCCCTCCCTCTCTTCTTGGGAGGGACTCTCTCTTCTTGGGAGGGACTGACATTTTTTATGAAACAAGTGCCTGTGCCAGAAATGCTCCAAAGTTTGGCAAGCAATGTTTTTTTTTTATTCACCAAACAAGAAATGAATCTGCTCACTTTTATTTTATGTTGATGAAGAATCACGTAGACAGTGTAATGTCTATGGGGCTTGTATGTCTAGTAATATTTTCTCTGTTTTTTAGATTTTTAAAGAACCACATAATCCATGAACAAAAATTTTAAACTTTAGAAATGGGAATATAAGGAATGTACTCGCAAATTAGACCCCTTGACCCGTTTCAAAACTACGAATTTCCTCCCCTTTCAAGATTGTGGTCTTGGAGTTAGTAGTCTACTTGTATTGGGATTCATTCGTATGTTTATTATCCCATCGCCGAACGAAGTTGGGGAGGGGATATAGCGTTTGACCCGTTCGTCCGTTCGTCCGTTAGTCCGTCCGGTCAAACTTAAGACCATATATCTTTTGGATAACAAGTGGTAGATGGACAATGTTTTGTCCATGGATACATCTTGAACAGTACTTGAGGTTGATATATAAAATAGGTGGATGTGACCTACATTTCATGCATGAGTGACTCAGGTTAAAGTTTTTGTAAGAGTCCAGATCTGGGGTACTACAACTTTTAGAGGAATAATATTTTGTATTTAGATGCGTCTCATAAAATTATTAAGCTCCAGATAAAAATTAGGTCTCTTTGACCTACATTTCATGCATGAGTGACTTAAGTTAAAGTTTTTGTAAGAGTCCAGATCTGGGATACTACAACTCGAAGAGGAATAATATTTTGTTTGTAGATGCGTCTTGTAAAGTTACGAACTTCCAGATAAAATTAGGTCACTTTGACCTGCATTTCATGCATGAGTGACTTAGCTTAAAGTTTTTGTAAGAGTCCACATCTGGGACACTACAACTCATACAGGAATAATATTTTGTATGTAGATGCGTCTTGTAAAGTAACAAAGCTCCAGATGAAAATTTGGTCACTTTGACCTAGATTTCATGCATGGGTGACTTAGGTTAAAGTTGGTGTTACAGTCTGGATTTTAGATACTACAACTTGTACAAAATTAATCTTTCGTCAGTATGTGCATATGTTTTAGGTATGAGGCACCTGATTGAAATAAGGTCACTACATTTCTTGCATGACTGGTTCAGATTTAAGTAAAAAGCCAGATCTTGAATGGTACAACTTTGTTGAGTGCTTATAATTCTAGACAAACATTCAACAAACGGGCGAGGGGATTAGCTGTCGTTTCCGACTGCCCCTTCTCTTGTTATACAATAGGAAAACGGGACAGATAAATGGGAGGTTTAGGTACCCATAAACTGGTTTAACCCTACCGCTGGCTTTTGCTAGTACCGGTACCAAGTCCGGCTGTCCGGAGTTCCTATCGTTGTTTACGTTACTGTCGTTGTTTGTTTGTTTGTTTGTGGTTTTTTTTGTCTTCTTTATGGTTTTCATGTGTAGTTCCCTGGCAGATTGTACCATGTAATTGCAATTTTTAGCCATTGCAGATATTTCCTTTTATCCCTTTTTTACATATAAAAAGGCCTAATTATTAAAACAGTAGAAAGACAAATATTAAAACAGTATCAAAGCAAATAGGAGACGATGCTTATTGCCTATGTGCCATCCAAGGAACGTATATTGATAATAAACGTCCTTGACTTTAGCCTAAAGATCGAGAAGAATATTTTATTGAAAAATGCCAAGATTTTCAAGGCTTGTGATGTAGTAAATTAAATATTCTAACGAATTTTCATAGAGTTCCGGATTTTTTCTTTTTCGTACAGATCCGAAGATGAGATAATTGATATTGTTTATTCTTTGCAAAGGTCTGATAATATCATTGAAAGCTGTTAGCTTGATTCGGCACATAAATTTGCCAATGGTATAAATTTAGAAAGCAAGATTACAATATTTATCATCAGAACCATTGAATTTCCCATCAATCTGTTGTGTAATAATTCTCTGAAGATAAGATCACACTTGTCAAAGCTAATATCCCCATTGCAGGTAGAAAACATACGCTTAATAGCTTATTGCACATAGAGAACAAATTGTAGAAAATGTGATCTCGACATTAACAAATGATAAATGCACTTGTTCATTATATACTGATGTAGCTAATCATTTTATTCATATTGCTGGAGTAATAAGACCTTGATCTTTATGTCCTTAAAAGCAAAATTACAACAGTTTTGTTGTCTCGGGTGCCGAATATGTACGAAAAAGGGCACATTTCGGGGTCGACTAAACTTGTTGACTCGATCAATTTTCATCAGAGTTTCTTAATGTTACAAAATTTTATTGCAATATTCTTGCACTCTTCTGCAAATTACACCATTGTATGTGCCACAACGATTCAAGTTACGTGTGAGCTTACCGCCAGATCTTTATTTGATTAAATACTGACTTCGAGAAGAGATGACCATATTCTTTTTATACAGTCGATTGTTTTGTCCGACTCAATTGCTGTTGCTGGTATATATATGCAAAGAAATTTTTGTAAACAAGTTTAAAGATGGTTTGTCTAGTTGCTGTTGCCAACTATGAACAACCAATCAAACTTGAAAATCGTCTTTTAGTAAATGCTCAAGACAAAAAACATAAGAATACAAAAACGACAGAACAATGCCACGTTCACAGGTAATCTGTCTATCCATCAGGATTAAGGTCTTAGTGAAAAAGACTGAAAAAACTCGCGTCGTGTAGAGAGTATAGAAATCAGCGATGTGAACTGCCAAAACTGATACTTGAAGTAGAATTGGTCTTTCTTGTTTTATTTATCGAAACAATGACATGCGCCCAGCAAAACAAAAAAAATGCAAACGAATATTAAAGCGAATAACATTTTTTAAAAGATATATTATTGAAAGTCTCATTATTTTCCGAACATACAAAGTATCTTCCATTCAAGTTCTCTTATTGTCCATATCAAAATCTTTCACATGTGCTTGGGGATGTTCGCTGGTCAATTTGAAAATATAACTGATAAGGAATTAAGCAAAAAAATCTATGGTTCTGGAATATAATTGATTAAAAATTTGGTGGCAAGCCGAACTCCTCTGTATTTTCATAAGCATTGTTTATCCTTGAACGACTGAAAAAATAAAAAGATTAAAATTTAATAAAAAGTATAGACGTATAGATGAAATTGCCAAACAAAATGTCGGGTTTCGTGGGCAAATGTTAGAATGCTTGTAAATACATAAAACAAGAAGAGTCCGAAAATCTAACACAATTACAAAATCATGACCAGCGAACAAAATTAACGAACAGATTTGTCAGGAGCTGAACCCAAAAGCAAGTGCTAAATCACCGGGAAAAAGTAAACAGTAATGGTCTGTAAATGTTTATTTGTGTGAAATTTGCTGAGGTTTCTTTCATTTGGCATTATTTATTCCAGTATGGTAAATTTACTGAAACTCTACAAGACTCTTAGTCATTTTAAATATAATGCGATAATTTCGAAACTGATAGTTTAGGAATTTTACTCTATTACATAAATATTATGAATGTGGGGGTTAATGTAGGTCGTTCCTGATAGTCAGAAATTCGTTTAGTTACCTCCATATAATTACCTGTAAATACCGAAGATAACACCTGGATAACTTTATCATCTTAATTACTAATTACATCAATGTGCGGTAAACCATTCTGATGCGAAGAAGGGACAATTACATTAATTTCCCCAATAATCGTGGGTGCCGTTAGCCATGATGACGGAAGATTGCCAATAGTTATGTCGGGTGTCCAGATGTTATATTACCTTTAAGCATTTTGGAATCGTTCAAAGTGTCAGAAATTTCAAATTAGAGGCCCCTTTGGAGCTAATCGTAGGTATTCCGCCATTTCTGCCTAAGCGATTTTTCGTGAGGAGTTTTTTCCAGTTTTATTCGGCACTATGAATAACAATTTGACCTGAGATTAAAAGTACATGTATTTAAAATTCAGAGAGAAGGTCATTACATAACTCCCGTATATCAATTAACATTACATATATTGTAGTAAAGCATAAACGATCAAGCCATCAGACAACTTCGACCCTTGTACCAGTTAATGAAATCCTTGATCATCCTTCATTAGCCGACTACTTTTGCAATTTAACGTTTGTCCCTTGTGGTTTTGAAATTTAAAACAAAAAGATATGGCTTGTTTGGTCACGGTCAAAATGGGTTAAAAAAAGTGAACAAATGCCTTACCTTCTATTGTTATCGATAAAGGGGTTTCCCTCGTATTAACACGGATTCCTTCCCTATCATATTCATACTTTACTTCGTCTTCGGGTTGATTCCATGGATAATATCTAATAGTTCTCCAAAGTCCGTAAATTCTAGTCCCTTTATTATTATAAGTTTTTGTAACCCATGATACTGATGAAAATGCAATTAAAAACAAAATGACAGAAAAAACTAAACACAGTAATCCAAAACGAAGGTAAAAAGATGCTTCTCTCCATCTTTTAGCTACTACCATCGTGAAAGACAGAGATCTAATGCATTTTAGAAACCTTTGTAAATAAAAGCTGGAGAAGTATTTACAATTAAACATAGCATCATAACAACCAAGTGAATCCTAACTTTAGATGTACATCTAAAAATAAACGCTGCAGCAACCACTGATTACCATAACAACGATTAACTTAACTATTCTATCTGTTATATAAATTGACATTAAACAATGAATGAAATATGAAAACGTTGCTCATAAGATAACACAACCAGAAAAAATAAAACACATGGTGTTGCAAATGACTTTATCTCTTTACATCTTGTTTAAACCTAATTCTGCTGATAGCAAATGGTACAACTGCACTGGATGAAGAACGGAACATACATTGTATGTCGCTGCACTAGTATACTGAAGAATTCCCGTGCATGTAATAATATGACAAAGTCCATTAAAGCATAAAAAAGGGAAGAAAATGGTGCACATGTACAATTTTACTGAAGCATTCCTCCAAGTTTGGTAGAAAAATACAAAAGTCGTTTAGGAAGTGTTGCTCCTAATGAAAGCATATCTTAAGTTCCAATAACAAAACATGGAAAAGAAAAAAAATGAAAATCAAAATGCATGGTGCAAATCTGCAATAATTACTGTAGCATTTTGCAGAGAAGTACCAATGGGTTTAGAAGGTGTATGTTCTTTATTTTGTCAGTTATGGCGTACTTGTTCATGTTAGAATTTCTCATATGAATGCACCAACAAAATTCAATGTTTGGCTTTCTTGCTTTGTAACAATTAAACTTTTTTCTGGCCATCTGTTTATATATTGCCCACATCTCCCAATTTTACTTGCCAAGTTTTCTTACAATCAACTCGATGAGTGCCCTGTGATCGTTTATATATGTTTTATTGTCTATTGGTCCAATTGTCGGACAATGGATGACAGTGTTTGTAAGACTACTTTGCCCGATATGTTATGCTTGTTGACGACCCCGTATCCATGAGAAAATGGATACATGGATGTAGCGTTGTTCAGCATTTAGCAAGTGTATTCCGCTCAAACCGATGCTAAGGGCCGTCTTGAACTTACTATGAGGTTGGAGTATTTGCTCCTTGTTGAAGGCCTCATGGTGACTTCAAGATGAAGAACAATTAAAGCGTTGCTCCATTTGCTTAATTTTACAATGTATTTATAAGGATTTTGTCCCATGTACATTTATTCCATATCCCTTTATTTGTTTATTGTGGATAATGGGGGCATACCCTTAGGATTTCTAGAAAGATGAAATGACAAACATCCAATGATAGCTTGAAATTCTGTAAAAAAATAATAAAATATGGAAAAACAACATGCATGTCCGACAGGACCTTTTCTTACAACTAATAATACAAGTTTGAACTCAATCCGACATACAACCGAAAAACTGAAAAATAATTTTGGTCGAGTGACGGACAATGTAGTTAAGCCACTCTTTATCGACTGGGGGATATAAAACCATCGTCTGTGACTTATACCTTGATAAAAACATCGTCTGTGACTTATACTTCTAGATACACATGCTTTTTGTAACACTTGAACGGGCAGGATAAATTTCCAAATAAGCCACAAAAAAAAAAGAAACAAAAGGCAAAAACAAAAAACAAAACAAAACAATAAAAAAAAACAAAAAAACCAAAATATAAATGCAGAAAATATGAAATGTATATTTCAATTATGGTGCACTTGTTCTTGAGGGATTCACCATCATACTTTCAAATTTTAGTATTTTATTTTTGTAATTTCCTTGCATATAATAATTCTGACCACATGTTTTTAGTGCCAACATCTCACTAATTTATTATGCTAAGACTCGATGAGTGTCCTGTTGTTAAGACTTTTTGTCGGACAACGGATGACAGCATTTGTAAGAACACTTTGCCGGTTAATTTTATGTTGGTTGACGAGTAAAGCCAAATATGGATGTAGCGTTATTTGACATTAAGCAATGGATTCCGCTCATTCGGTGCTAGGGGCAGTCTTGAACATACTATGAGGTATGAGAAAAGCTCATTTTTGAAGGCTGCATGGTGACACAAGATAAATAACAACAATAAAAGCGTCGTTACATTGCTTATTTTTACCATGTATTTGTAGAGACTTTGTCTCATATGCATTTACTCAACTTCCTTTCATTTTAATGGTACTAGTAATATAAAAACCACACACAGAGAGGCAACATAAAGGACGATGACGAAACAAATAGAACATAATACAAGCGCCACAAAAAAATTATAATAAATCACAAACAGTGTAAACCCCTGAACTAGAGGCTCAGAGACTGAGCCTATATATTGCTCATCTGACAAAAAATGCTTCTAAACCATGTCTATATGCTGATGACCAAAAATGATGTTTCCCAATTGGGCCTAATGTCAAGCTATGTTCTTCATTGGCAGCCATGTTTTTGTCAGATCTAATTGAAATAAGCATTCTTAGTAAAAGACCTCCCATACTCCATTCCAATGCAGTTTATTTAAATTTGTTTCAATAGTTTCAGAGCAGATAATGACAATTATTTATACTATAACTAATTATCGCAAAATATTCAACGAACGATCGATCAACGCAGTAATTCACGAATGCGCGCAGCGCATGAGTGAATTACAGCGTTTTTCGATCATGAGTTGAATATTTTCGATAATCAGAATCTCGGATTAGTTATTGTTTTTATTATATAGATCTTCTCACATAAAATATAGCGGTTTAATTTAAGATTCATTTCATGAACTACGTTTTCAATGTTAATCCGCTGCGACGTTTACTTAACAACAACGTTGACAACGTCTATTGTGACGTCACTTCCTAGAGTGAAATTATGGAAAATAATTTCACAGTTAATTATCACTTTTATTTCACTGAGAAATTTCAATCTTTCACCGCAATCTATATAATAAAATTCTTTTCCCATAGGATCTAAATGTTAAATTATTTTAAATTATGTTTAGCGCTGGCGACCATGTTTTTCATCAGATCAGAGTGAAATGGACAGTCTTTGTGAAAGACCTCCTTAAATCATTTCTGTAAAATTTGGTTGAATTTGCTTCAGTTGTTCCTGAACAAGGAGGAGATGAAAATGTGATTCTTTTCATAGAGTCTAATGTTAAACCTATGTCATGTTTTTATCGAATCGAAATGAGCAATCATTGTAAAAGACTTTCCATATATAGAAACGGGTATTTTTTTTCTGTCAAATTGTGCCAAGATGTATTTGATTCGTACAGAAATTTCTTTCGACATTTGAGAAATAAGCGTTTCTTTCATTTCAGGTATCTTTACTTGATTTATTAAATGTTTACGGGACAATTTTTTTCAAGTTGTATTCGACTCTTCACTTTACTTAGTTATGCGCTAAATGCTATTTTCATTGTTCGATTTTAGATGGCCGATTGGTAGGACTAAGAGTTATAAGTTCCCTCTGAAAAGCAAAACGAAGGTAAATAAGTCTTCTACATGGTCCTTTTTCATTCCCTTTTACGGTCAAGCGATTGGCAAAATTTTCATTTCAAAGTGATGTACCAACGTCCTGAAAAACTGCCTCCAGTGAAAGAAACACGCGTTAGACATTGTTATCAATTCACTGACAGCAAACCACAAAGAATAATTGATTGACAGTTAGATCATTACATTTGATTGGTTGGAATCAAATGAAAAATCATCTAAGGGCAGTGCCAAATCAGTCGTTTTACATACTCTATAAACGCAGTCTTTCGTGGTTTACATGTACTGTCAATCTATCGTCAAAGATGATGCTCATCTTCAGAGGTTGGTTGGGTTGAAAAGTACATCTAGTTGAAATGAAACTTTTGCCACTCGCTTGATCATTGCAATAAATACTTGAAAATGTTGAAGAAACTTTTTACATACCCTCAGTCATCATTTCTGACCACTTAGTCTCAATACAGGTTTCGCCGAAAGTACAATCCCTTTCCTTCCATAGACCATAGTCATATGAAGAATAGCCAGAGGATGTATTCATCCATGATACTGTACAAAATCCAACAATGAATAAAACAAACGAGATGCAAAGAACAGCACAAGAGATTTTAAGAAACATAGAAGATGCCTTCCAACCTTCCATGATTAATGTCGAAAAAAGGTACTAACAACTTGCAAAGCATGGGGTTTATTTGAAACGGAACATACTTTGAACACACCTTTTTGTCAAAGAGGAAACATAAGGATTTCCCGATTTATATACTGATAAATTGACCCAGAAGGCCTTGGCCGTAGACTGTAACATACAATATGGATGTATGGTTGGAAAACAAGAATACAACATGTCAACTGACGGTTTAATTAAACCGATAGAGGGTATAGCATCACCCTCAATAATACACTCTTCTTACAATTAAGTAATGCAGGCAAATGAATTATGTGCATGCATGTTGTCATGAGAGAATGTAAATTGATTTGTTGAATGTCTGTCGACAACAAATACCTTATCTAACATTAGATCTATCTTATTACAATAGCAGTGTGGCATATGATTTACTTTGTTTTTATTATTCCTCAGAATGACGAGTAAATATTCAATGCGTGTAAACGTATCATGGGGTTTTGTGTTCAAGATGAACGTCATTTGTTATCATTTGTTAGGCCAGAATAAAAATATCATCTAGAAATGACAAACAAGAAAGTCCGGGTAATCTGGAAACAACAAAGGAAAGGCCGGGTTATCTGGAAATAACAAAGGAAAGGCCGGGTTATCTGGAAATAACAAAGGAAAGGCCGGGTTATCTGGAAATAACAAAGGAAAGGCCGGGTTATCTGGAAATAACGAAAGGAAAGGCCGGGTTATCTGGAAATAACAAAGGAAAGGCCGGGTTATTTGGAAATAACGAAAGGAAAGGCCGGGTTATCTGGAAATAGCAAAGGAAAGGCCGGGTTATCTGGAAATAACAAAGGAAAGGCCGTGTTATCTGGATATAACAAAGGAAAGGCCGGGTTATCTGGAAATAGCAAAGGAAAGGCCGGGTTATTTGGAAAAAGCAAAGGAAAGGCCAGGTTATCTGGAAATAACAAAGGGAAAAGGAATCTAGCAATAAAAACATCATAAAGGTTCCATGGAACATAGTGTCTCGCCTGCTCACTCCACTGTTATTATAATATGTCCTAAGTAGAACTATAACTGGTCTTCGAGAGATTCAGGAAATGTACCAAACTGGAATATAAAAAAAATTTGATTATCAGAATTTTGTTATCAGATTATCCTGAAATCTAACCATTGAAATTATTTGATTAAAAATTCATCCAAAAAACATCTTGAGTATGTCACCAGTTCAAAAGAGGTATGTCGGAAAAGAGGTGGTCTTAAATGAAAATTTTTGTTGTGCATAACACATTAGATCACCCAAACATGCAACTAGGCGACCAATTAAAATGTGTAATCACCTATAATTTCCAAATCAATAGGTGTTCACGGAACATGCAATTGTGTTGTCTGCACTATATGTATTGAAGAATTTCTGTGCTTGTTAACATAATTACTAAGTCCAATAATGAATAATGGCATGAAATGGGGGAAATATAAATGAACTGAACAAAACAAGAGGCTCCCAATAGCCTGTATCGCTTACCTGGGCCTTGGCTGACATAGACAGTCCAATTAAGATGAATAACAAAGGACATCATTTTCAAGTATGTTTATAGACTTTGATGGTATTTGCTTCAAAGTTGAACAATATTCATGATGGCAACCATTTTGGATATGGTTACCTTTTTTTAAAGAAGGTCAACCGAGGAACGAACAAAAAATCAAAAACTTTCAAGGGCAGATCAAGTGCAGATCAAGGACAATTATGACTAAGTTGGCCGAGTAGTTTAAGAGAAGATCTTTGCATGTGTTTTCCCATAAGGTCAAATGTTACATTAAGTTCCCATCTAGAATGAGGTGAAGACTTGATGGACAATTTTTCCAAAGGGGACCACCAATGAAATATTGTGACCCAGTTTGGAACCAATTAGTTTTTTTGGTTCAGTGGAGAAAATCCCATAGGGGCCGATGTTAAAATATGTTCCACACTGGGAACCATCTTGGATGGGATGCAGACTTGCCAGACACATTTTTCAGAGAGGGCCAACTAAGGATTATTGTGTTTAAGTTTTGTTCAAATTGGCCTAGTAGTTTAAGGGGAAAAATCTTTGAATGTGTTTTCCTATTGGGTACAATGTTAAACTAAGTTCCCCGCTGGCAGTTATCTTGGATGATGTGCAGACTTGCCAGACATATTTTTTGAAGGGACCAACCAAGGATTATTGTGACCAAGTTTGTATAAAATTGGCATTGTTGTTCAGAGAGGTCTTTGAATGTTTTCCCATTGGATCCAATGTTAAACTTTGTTCCCCACTAGCGGCTATCTTGAATGTGATGGGTACTTGACAGAAACATTTTTCAAAGGGGCCAACTGACTGGGAGGTGTTTAACGTCCTTGAATACCTTTATAGGTCTCGCACGGACGAGAGGTACCAACTAAAGACTATTGTGACCAAGGCTGCTTCCAATTGGCCTAATAGTTTTTCAGAATGCAATCTTAGAACATGTTTTCCCATAGCCTCAAATGTTAAACTATCTTGGAAGAGGTTGGAGAAGTTCAATAAAATGTAGTCCTTGACATGCTGAACATTTTTGCAATTTAAACGTGACCTCTATCTCAAAGCGTTCTTGAAGTATAGGACAAAAAGTATAAAATCACGAAACATTTGACCAATAAAGGGCCATAGCATGTATATGGGTACTTGGTTTTTCTTCAAAATTTCCATGTGGGCAGATCTTGACATGCTGAACATTCAGTTAACAATTAAAACTTAACCTCTATCTGTTGTAGTTTTTTTAAACGAAAAATAAAAAAAACATCAAAATTTTGAAAATTTTACAGATAACAGGGCAATAACTAAGATGGGTCATCAGATTTTCTTCAAAACTCCAGGGTGGGTAGATCTTGTCATGCTGATCATTTTTACACTGTCAGATTTTTTTTATATCATTCTGTAACGCTTTTCGAGTTATTTGCCAAAAAATGCAATTACCCTATCTTCTATTTTTAGTAACGGCAGCCATGTTGTTTGACCTAGGACATAGAAAATAACAAATTTGAAACTAGATACCCTGGTAATGATTCAGCTGCCCAGTGGATTCAGGGGAGAAGATTTACTTAAAGTGAGCTAACGACAGACAGACGGACACCAAGTGATGGCATGAGCTAGAAACATGATGCACTTCTGCAACATGTATTGAAGCATTATTACAAGTATACTTCAAATCACAGTCCAAAGATAGCTTGAACATCTGATAAAGATAAAGAAAATCAAG
This sequence comes from Modiolus philippinarum, assembly GCA_002080025.1. NCBI lineage: Eukaryota > Metazoa > Mollusca > Bivalvia > Mytilida > Modiolidae > Modiolus > Modiolus philippinarum. The sequence goes on along the minus strand of MJUU01026864.1, from coordinate 78,372 downwards.
AGGCTCTTTATAGCCTGTATCGCTCACCTGGCTCATGGCCATCTGATAATCCGAGAGGTAGTATACCGTATAATAATAAATTATGTTACCACTGGTTTCCACTTGAGATGACCTATGAAAACCCTCAACATATTTTTAAAGAGGACACTTGTATGTTATTGTAACCAAGTTTGGTTGCAATTGGTGTGGTGTTCTCCGAGAAGACTTCTGAATGCATTAATCCCATTGGGTCATATGTTCTTGTTTGGTGGCCATCTTTGGCGAAGTAGGAACCTAATAATAACAAACTTTGAAGGGGACAACCCCAGATCTTTTATGATCAAATTCAACTAAAATTTAACAATTATTAAGAGGAGAAAATATTTTGATACATTTCCCATAGAGTCTCAACATTAACTATTTTTCCCGCCGGTAGTAATTTTGGATTATTTACGAACATGAAAAAAAAACAAACTTTGAAGGGGACCAGCCAAAGACTATAATGACAAAATTTAATTGAAATTTCTCCAGCAGTTCTATTGAATGCATTTCCTATAGGGCACTATGTTAAACTATGTCCCTGTCTGCTGGCGGTCATCTTGGAAGGGATAAGAACATACTGAAATCACAAGTTTGAAGAGTGTCAGTGACTATTATGATAATATCTAGTATAATTTGTTCAACTGGTTTCAGAGGAGAAAATCTTTGAATGCAATTCATAGGTTCCTTTGTTAAACTATAAATTCAATTTGAATTTTGTGTGAACGCAGCATAAAGCTCTCACAACTCAAAATTACAAAATTAGAGAGTAAGCTACATCATAATTATAGACAACCTCCAAATTACCCATGGAAAAGAAATCGAGAGTAATTATTCATTGAAGGTTCTGTTCATTTACAAAAACTCAAAAATAGGGAGTTTGATCAAAATCTTATTTCAGTCAAATTTTAGAAGTAGAAAACTATGTTTTCTTGCAAGAAATACCAAAACAATTTGTTATCTAGTAAATATTTCAAACTAAATGAAAATACTTCATTTGAACCTTCCAAATACATTACATACTGCTACAAAGATTCCAAAAACCCAGCCATTTCTCTTTAATTCATACCTTTGTAGGAAATTCATCCACGTACTTTGATTGGTGCAATAAGAACAGTCTTCAAGAGAAATAGTATTCATGTTTGCTTTTGTGTTGTGGCATGTTAAATGTGAATTTCATGTGAAATTTTAGTTCAATTAAGTTTGACCATGTTCCTGTCCATGGCATGTTCCATTCTCTTTGTTTTCTATAAGCATTATAGTATCTTTATTTATACTATATTTTTATGAATATTGAAGTATCCTTTTTTTATAAAATATTGTATCATTAATAGAAATGGACAAAACATTCAAATGCTCTGGAAGTTAAAACTGTATAGATTTTAATAGAGTGTAAAATCTGTGAAGGTCCTTTGACCAATAATTCAATACAATTTAGCTTTGGCACACCATTAACAGAAGACTGGGACTAATGAACAGACATAGGATACAAACTGTATCTTCTTTGACACGAACATTTTAGTTTCTTGATATTTGGGTTATTGGATGTGGTTTGTTTCCATTGATTTATTCCTTTTTTACTTTTTGGGGGCCATTTAGGGCTTGCTATATGGTGTGAAGTTCCTCACTGTGTCGAAAACCATACGGTGACCCCTGGATGCTTTGTTTTGGGTCGTTTTAGCCTGGAGATGGGATGTTGTCTCCTTGACATTTACCCCTTTTCCTTTCTTCTTCATATAAACATAAAACATTTTTTCTAAGAAAATTGCTGTTTCAAAAGACTTTTACTTTGATAATATATAATTTCCCTGTTATGGGATTCTGAAATTATACAGTCCATCTTTGATGGCTCCAACACCCAACTGATGAAAATAGATGAAAATAGTTCGAGCTATTTAGGACAAACTATATTTAAACTGGAACAAAGGGACCAGAAAATGAGTTCTACACTTCCATAATGTTCGAGCTATTGCAGTTCGAGCCATCAAAGTTCTTATGTATTTTGGGACTCTGAAAAAAAAACTTGGGTTTCTGAAATAAAATTTTTTAAACAAAAGTTTACTTCAATGATTTATTGTCAATAAATATACATATAAACAAACATGTAAAACATACAAAGAATTTAAACAAAGATTCATGTATAAAACTGACAAAGTACTAGTCTATCGAAGCATTTCATACATGCACCAACGTGTTATATATCACATTAAATGTGCAGATCAAAGACTAATGTACAAAATATTAGTCTATCAAAGCATTTCATACACGCACCAATGCATTATATCACATGCAATGTGCAGACCATTTATTAGAATATTTTCCTTTCACAGAGAAACCTGTCTCAACTACACTATTTTCAGGGATAAGACTGCATTCAGACTAATGAACACATAAACATTTTTAATACAGGGTTGAAATGGTAAATTTTCAGTTTACATGGTTCAAAGGGTATAGGTTTTCACTGTACATGGTTCATGTGGTACTCATGTTTCAAGAGGTACACATTATTACACAGTTTTTTTTTATTTCAGTGATGATTTTCATTTTGACACAATATAGACTTTTCATTTTTACACAGTTCTGATAGTAATTTATACTGGTTGGTTTTCAGTTTTTTTTAACATTTTTAGATGACACAGTCCTTTTTACATGATTCTGATGGCAACTGTTGTTATTTCATTTTTTTATATTTAAGAATGTATAATAAACATGGTATTAATGTAAATGTTTTTATTCTTACACAGTTCAGATGGTATAGGTTTTATTCATACACAGTTCAGATGGTATAGGTTTTATTCTTACACAGTTCAGATGGTATAGGTTTTATTCTTACATAGTTCAGATGGTAAAGGTTTTATTCCCACATGCAGCGGGAAATCTAGTGGTATAAAATTATCTCCCTTCTAGAAAAGCTCTTCTGTGATTATAAGATTTTCTGATCAAAATAAGAGCATGGCGAGGAAAGTAAACAACCGACAAAGTGTTAAGATTAAAAAAAGAAACAGACGAATACAATATTTAGTTCAAACGTCATTCAATTACCAGACCTTTGCTCTGTAGGGAAAATGATGAAACTTGTCCATGATACGAGAATTTCTTAAATAATTAACTGTCGTGAAAAAAATATTCAATTGACAGACTAGTCAAAATCAATTGCTGTCGGGAGTTAAAATGCATGTACCCTGACAAAATTTTATGTACAGATAGATTTTTCAACATACATCAGTTATAGACCACTTTAGTGTCGATTAGTGCGTAAGAAACGATGTCATCCAAAAGGTCTTTCGTTGTTGCTAAGAAAATTATGTTGTCCTGAAACAGCGCCATTTACTTTTTATACCCGGTAATCATCATCACAAGATTTCATTGGTTCAATGGTCAAGTCTACGTATCGATCAGGAAAAAGAGGCGTGTCTTCATTGAAAGAAACCACGTGTATGAGTGAGTAGTTATCGATTTTGTAAACAAAAGTGGAAAGTAAAACAGCGAAATATCGTGTTTTTTTTTAATTTATTGTATCTGAACCGCTACATGTACCCTGCCGAAAATCGGAACATGAAAAGATAATTATTTAAAGAAAAAGCACATTTTTTCTGGACAATGTCAGGCTATAAGAAACGGTACGATCCACAAGTCTCTATAAGAGGAAAATTATCAAAAATATCATTTTTCTTCTAAAATATGCAAAGTACATTCAATAAAAACTTTTTGTCATTTGTATATATAGAAGTCTGTCATATGCACATGAAAAAGTAGAATATTTTACATTATAAGTAACTTTTAAAGCACCTAACAACAGACCTAAATATTGTAATCGACTTTTTTATCTTTTCTAAACGAGAGCTCACATTCTTTTGTTTAAATACCACTGGATATTGGACTGCATGGTTCAGATGATAAAGAATTTTTTTTTCATAAGTTCAAATGGTATAGGTTTTTACTTAGTTTAATTTATATGGGTTTTCAGTTTTTTAAATTTATTTCAGGCAGTTGTTTTTAGTTTCTACAAGGTCTAAGAAACACCAGTTAATATATTTTCTGCAGTTCCAATAAGACAACTTTTGTTCGTTTATATAGTATGACTGAGTCACAATTTAATTTAAGCAGATTAACAAAGACAACATTTCATACTATTGTCTTCTTTGACATCATTGTTTCTATAGAATCTAAGTAAAACCCATTTAGGGCTTGCTATATGGTGTGAGGTTCCTCACTGTGTTAAAGACCTTGCGGTGACCCCTAGATGCTTTGTTTTGGGTCGTTTTAACCTGGATATGGGATGTTGTCTCCTTGACATTTACCCCATTTCCTTTCTTTTTCATATTCTGTCAAAATTAAGCAATGGAGGAAGCCACCATATAGAATAGCGCAAATAGTGAGAACTGATGAAGGCCAATGGCAAAAACATCTTGGTACAGTTATGAAGAATACAACGTTTGGATCTAAAAAGAGTTCCATTTAAACAAGGTTACACTTTTTATACAGTTTAGTGAAGACAGGTTTCACCATTAATGAAAATCTATCAAGTAACAAGTACATGTATAACTATTCAATACACAAAACACAGCAAATTATTTTGAACTAGCAAATTTCCTTATATAAAATCACAAAAAGTCTTAAAAATCTATTCCTTACAAGTCTATCTGACTTAGTAACAGCATAAAGGAACAAGAAATTTCAACTTCTACATGTTTCTAGGTGTTCTATAACTTATAAAACCCAATAAATTTCTAAATTCTGTTTAAAATACATCAAACTCGTACTATACAATATATCTCTGTGTACTTAGTAACTGAGGATTTCTCATTTGTAGTCAAAATAACATATCATGGGACTATCTGTTAAAAAATACAGTAAAATCTTATTATATTATTTGTGATGGCTTAAGGGAGTACAAGCGTCAGATATCAAAAGCATTCTATATCCTCGGGTTTTATCCATTCAAACAGTGCTAAATATTTTTGCACATGGATCACATTTTCTTGGTAAGAAGTCACTTTCAAATACATAAAATAGACTGTGTATAAAATTTAATTAACTTCCAATTATAATTTCATATATTTAAAGGCCTATAAACATCTTATGCAAATTGAAGGAGAACTCTAGAGACTAGAGAGATCTGTTTCCCGCCAAAATTTTGACGTCTTATATCTCAAAAATTCCTACATNAAAACAAAAGGTCAGAATTTTAATTCTAATTAAAAAATTTCTGACACTCATACTCCCTTAAGCCTTACTTTGGGGTTTGGGAAAGGGATATGTGCAATATACAGTGAAAACTGTCTGAAATGAACCCCTTTGTGACTGATGATTTCGTCCAGTTTGGATAGTTGTTTGGTTTACACAGGTTTAAGAAAATGATACAAAGGTCTCTTTAAATTTCGTCTGGTACAGACAGGCTTTCTGTTTAGTCAGGGTTCAGTTTAGACAAGTTTTATTGTTATATGAAAAGAGACTTTAAAACAAGTATCATTAAAAGCTAGGGAGGTAATAACAAGGTTTTACTAAACATAAATTCTAATTCCCCTGCATGAGATGTGCCATTTGTTTAAGGTAAAATAGCAACCTAACATTAATTGTACAAAATGGAAAGCTTTTCATAGGGTGACAAATATCTAAAGAAACAATATTTCATATGAAACACAATAAGGTATACAAAATGGAAAACAATCAAACTTTAAAAAAAAATAGAAGAAAAGCTAGAAAAAATACATATTGAATAAATAAACATCTATGTCTTTATTAGCCAATCAATATTTTAATATATCAATTATATTATTCAAAAATTTGATCAAAATTTAGTCTAGCCATCAATTCACTAGAGTTTAAAAAAGAAAATTATGGTTTATAAAGTTAAGTACATTCAACTAACCAAAACAAATTTTATACATAATGCTTACTCCGGTAAGTTTTTAAAATATATAACAAAGTATTTATCCAAGGACAACTAAAACTACTTAAACATTAAATCTTTTAAAAATTGAAAAAAAACTTACCATAATAGGATTGTAAAATTTCTGAAGTCCAATAAAAAAATTTTTTTTTGAACATTCTAGTTGAAATTTTGCTTTTAACAATTTTAAGTCTTATTGAAATTGGTGTAATAGTTCTTTGGAAGCTGGACAGAATGGATAATGGGAAAACAGAATATGGAAGCCCTCATATTAACCAATACATCCTAAGCTCAGGTGACGTAAACACTAATAAACATATCTAACTAAGTTTTGCACCCATCTAAAAAAAAAAGAGAGTTTATTATGATAGTACCTGTTACCTCATTTACTAAACCAAATAAAGTGTTATGCGAAACATGGTATGATGATATGGTTGTAGCATATTAAACACAATTATATTTCAAACAGTGTTAAAAAATGATTCTGGACACAGTACAGTGAAACTTATGAAACCCTAATTCCCATTTAAAATCCAAATAAAAGTGAAAATTTGAAACATCTTAAAAATAAGAGATATTGGAATCCATTGGCCCTAATAGCTCATAATAAAAGCATTACACAATACCATGCCAAGTCTTTTGTAAAATTTTGAAGGGATACACTCTAAAACCACACTTTCCTCAGAACCAAAAATTAAAACTTAAAACAAAGTTTAGAGGTAAGCAACTTTCAGAACAATTTTGAAGACATCAAGTAATTTTGTCCAATGAAACCCAAAATTTGGAAATATTTCAAAGTTTTCAGTAGGCATATCTCCAGAACTACTTTAATAGTCCTCTAAACCTAAATGTGTACTTGACCTGAATTTTGTAGTGAAAAATCTACATACCAAGTTTGAAAACTGACTGAAATTTCTTTCATAAGTTATTGGTGGGAAAACTGAACAGTTACAAAATTCAAAGTTTAAAAGGGGCATACTACAGAACCTCTTAGACCTATGAACACATAATTAAACTTGGCCTTAAATTTGTAGTAAGCAACTAACATACCAAGTTTGAAGACTATTTGTTACTTCTGTCACAATTGTCTGAAACATCAAAATTTCCAAAGGACTAAAAAAACATCTTAAAGTATGAACATTTTAAAAGGGTTTCCATAAGGCATGATCCACCTTAAAACTAGTCTATAAATTATTTTGGTGCACCAATGATTATACAACAATGCTCATTATAAATTGCAGGTATGTAATTCTAATGATCTATTAATGTCATATAGATTAAATCACAAACTCTCAAATAAATAATACATGTACACAAACATATATATGGAAGACAAAAATTATTTCTGTTAGACATTTCTGTTAATATTTTATTTGATGCCTTGACTAGATTATATGAATAAACATAATGGACATTATTACACCAACATATATTGTGTTTACAACAATAATTCATAAACCATTACCTTGGATAAAAAAATGTCATGGTATAAGGAAATAAAATTTGGCCTTCTCAAAAGTAGAAAATTTGTGTCTGATATTTTAATGGTATGCCACACAAAAAATGCATTCAGGACTAAACAAATACTTCCTGTCTGAATAACAAACAGAAAACATTTTGTCTAACATTGGGTAAGGCATGCCTAAATTTTTATCTGTCCAAGTTAAATTTGGCAGTTTCATTATTTATTATCAAAGAAGAAAAATAAAAAAATAATAAATGTTTACATTCTTTTCATTGTCGCAATTCAATAAATAAAATATTGACATAACACGACATGTTTGTACAATTGGAAGACAGGTAGTCCCTGAGAGTATCATTTGTAAAGCAACTAAGACTTAATTCTATTGATAAAATTTGGAAATTTTCCTTTCAAAGAAGGACAATTTGTCCTGTTTGAAATTCTAACCTGCCACTTTGCTAATCATAGATTTGGAATCAACACTAGTCTTCTTATTTTGCATGTTTGGGATGTTGGCTTCTCACATTTAAGGTGGTTCGGGTGTCTAAAACTGCGCATCCATCCTGTGCGCGTGATGAAAATCGGAATTTTACCATTTAAATGCAGTAAAAATGATTTTGAATAGTTGATTGAAAACAGATAAAATCAAAAAAGCAAAATTTATGCTGTGAGAGTGCAAAATCTGTCACAATTTGAAAAACTCTGATTTCATTAAGGGGAGATAATTCTAAAGAAATACGGTAATAAGGGAAAAATCAAACTTTCATGATTTTTTCTCCCTATATAGACTATATAAAAAGCTGAAAATCTTGCTTTTTTTGGAAGCTTTTCCCAGAAAAACGAGTTCTGTGACCTAATGATTTTTTACTTAAATTATTTTGAAGTGTATTTAATAACCTTTCATTCACAGAAAAATAGGAAAAATCTATCGTTTTGTTTTTAGTCACCTGAACTACCTTAAAGTTTTCAAATGAGTTATATTCTTGTGAGTTACTGAAGACAGTACTCTAACAGGAAAAATTTGTTGCCACATTTTTTTGTATTTCAATTTGAAACTGAACTCCTCTGTATTTTTCATACAAGTGGTATTATAAGTGGTATGAAATCAGCAAGAACAGGAAAAACAAAACAATATCCCTTCATGGCTCATTCATAAAATATTATGACAGACCAATATGTTTAAATGTTTTTAAATGAAACATTTTTTTTCTTAAAGGACAAAACATATACAAATGTACAAACATCCATAAGTAACATATCATTTTCTGAGTCATTAACAAGGGAACAGACAAATGTTTTCTATGGATGAGGGAAACCATTCATTTATATTTTCTAAATCCCTTTAACAATGTACATGAAACACTGTTTCCAAGACAAACCTTAATAAATGGCAATGGAGAAATCTGTTTATTGACAGGCTTAATGGTATATCAGTGCCAAGCTCATTACAAATGAGACAACGATTCAAAATAATGCATATGACGTCGACAAAATATTTTTATTAGAAATTCGAAATGACTGTGATAAGTCAGAATTAACAACTAACCACATCAATAGATAAAGACAAATCAAATGGTACATTTAAATTCTCAGAAGAGAAGATCATTGAATGTGGGGTCCAATGTTTAGCTAAGTAATGCCCGCTAGCAGCCATCTTGGATGAGGTAGAGGCATGTCAGACAACTTCAATCATTGAAATAAAATGTAGCCCTTGACATGCTGAGCATTTTTCACTTTTACTCTATCTCGAATCATTTTTGAAATACAAGGCAAAATGTATAAAATTAAGGAAATTTGATCTATGACCAATACAGGACTTTTGAATAGTGTTCACTCCAGAAACGAATCTATTTTTATACATATTAAAATCAATACATCAATACACCGAGAGGGAATCACTATTTAATGAACACTGTTGAGCTAAGGATGATTTATATTTAATCTATTTGTAGCACTTCAGTTTAAGTTTTTTTTCGTCAATTAATATTTAGTTAAAAAAATTGTCATTTAGGAAAAATTATAAATGCACTTCAATTTCATAAATAGTTTGTTTTTTTATGTGGTATTTATTTATTTCAATAGGTTTAGAAATCAAGTTTTCTGTCTCATTGGTATCCGAGGCAATTGTTTCCGCCTTCAATTACAGGAGAGTTCCTATCTCGAAAGTCCCATATAAAGGGCAATATTTCATTTATGGGTATTCAGATTTTCTTCAAAATCCCCGGTTGGGTAGATTAATGCTGAACATTTTGCAATTAAAAGTTGGCCTATACATTTATCTTGTTGTAGTTATTTTTTAAAAATATTAAAGTTTTAAAAATTTTACAGAAAAAACTCCAAAACAACTTGTTATGCAGATCACTTTAACCTTGTGTAAGATTTTCAATATCTGTAAGCTTTTTGAGTAATTTGCCAAAAACAGCAATTTTCCTCCATGTGCAATTTTTAGTACTGGCAGCCATGTTGTTCTGTCCTTGAACTAACTGAACATAATTTTGAATCTAGATACCCTGGTTATGATTAAGGCCAAAAATGACTCATTGGTTTCAAAAGAAAAGATTTTTGAAACAGTTTACAATATATAAAGGACAGACACCGGCAGACATGAAGTGATGGCAATAGCTAACATTGCCTTTAGGCCAGGTGAGCTAAAAAGGGTGTAAAATAATAATGTTTATATATTAACAGTACTTCATAATTAACAACAAAGGCAGTAGTTCACATAAAATCAATAAAAAATATACTTATAAACATATCACTAAAGACTGGATTTTACTTCTCTGGATATAAATAAAATTACTCACATATAAATAAAACAAACACAATAAAATGCACTCCTATAACAAACAACAAATAGTTTTACACCCTATTAAAGGTTTTATAATTATATCTAATATGTACTCGTCTTTTCTTTAAAAATCTGTACATAAAAATCAACAAAACAAAAATAGTACCAGAAACTATAACAAACACGCCGCTAGGGGACTGTAGTTTATTCTGAGAGAATTCTCCCTCTACTCTTGATTCATTTATCAATTTTAGTTTGATTTTATCATTAGGATTTCCTTTGACATCATTTTCAACATTGTCTTCTTTTTCATCATATTCGTCATTGTTATAATCATCATGTTTATTTTTATCTTCGTAATATGTATAATCTGTATCGTCTGGTTTTGGCAGCTCCTTTTTGTCACCATCAGCCAAATTTTTTACGGCAATGTTTTTCTTCTCAACATGCTTGTTTTCAGCATAATCCCCCTCATAACCATTATCGTAATTTTTGTCATTATCAAACTGTACATTTTTGTTATTTCCTTCATTATCATCTTCGTCGTTATCATCATCATGTTCATTATTACCATCGGCATAGTAATCGTCATCTTTATCATTTATCTGTGCTGCCAACACATTATTGTTCATTGCCTTCTTATCTTGAACAGAATTAATAACTTTAGCACCTGGAAAAAATTTTTCCACACCACTGTCATTTATATTTAAAAGACGTCTTTGCTGCATCATTTCACGAGTATTTTCAGCTAGAGTCTTTGGTCCAGGTAGAAGTAGGTAGCGTAGATATATAATTAAAGCACCCGATGCCACTGCAGTCTTATGAGCTAAACATCCATCTGTAAATATCAACAAACAAATCATATAACAAAATCTTTATGTTGTGATTATTTGACATTACTACAATATATAAAAAGCTGTATTCTGTCATCAAAAAACAATGCATGCTACTATTTGTCTTCCTTTAGGAGAAATCTAAGTATTTTATTCAGTTGGCTCCCATTACCAAAATCAAGGGGACTACAGGAATTACTTGACTTGTCCAAAGTTCGACTGAATGTAATAAGCTTCATGGAAAGGACAAATGTCTAGGAAGATACATTGGTATCAATACTTTGTATCTTGTCTAGTTGCTATCCTTTGTAGACATTGATACTGTATGGATACTTTTGTTATTTTTTTAATATACACCCTAATTGAGGGGCATGTAATTAATATTGAAGGTCTTTTATTGCCGGTGTGATGTAATGACTCCTCTCAAGTGCTATAGAGCAAACTTATCAAACTTTTAGTCAACATGGTCTAGGAAAATAGCTCTAAAATCCAACATGACCGAGTAGATCTGGCTATATCCTACAAATGTTGCAGTTTTGATGAATTATTTAACACTGCTTCAATATATCGCCATTTTGAATTTAAAGTTAAAATGTTGCTTTTGATATCTCTCGTGATCACAAATTTTAAATCGCATCCAGTCAACTAGATTTTGAAATTTGTTTTATTGTTTTACCACAAATATGAATTTGAAAGCAAGAGTTAAGATCATGGTGGACTACAAATTAGTTTTAATATGTCAGAGAGGGGTGTCACAAAAAATTATTAGTTTAGTACATCATTATAGGTTGTTCTCCCTAAAATATCTGAAAGATCATTTTAGCATAAAACACAGATATTCCATCTTTTTCTGGATAATGGTTAATGAGACTGTAACCTCAAGACCAATATTTCCCTTTATCTTATTCAAGGCAAGAAAAAAACAACTAAAATAGCTAACAAGAGATATAACTCCAAATTCTGCACATGAATTATACATGTATAAACTGGTACATATGTAATAGCTATTTTTTAAGTGTAAATTTTCTTCTGTCAAATTTGAAAATTATTTAGCTGTAATCAAGACCAACCACATCAAGAATTTGCATAAATTATGACTAGTAATAAAAGACAATGATAGATATTTGATGTACATGTATTACCCATCACCACAACAAGAAAAGTGCAAACTTAACACATTAAAACTTCTATATTTACATAATTTAGATACTTAAAATGATAAAGATTTATCAATTGTATTGATCAAAAGAGAAAATGTTTCTGAAAGAAATTAAAACATAGATTTCTACATTTGAAAGAGATTAATACGCAGGTATTAAAATCAAAAGTTATCCTCCATTTCTGGCTTACAATATTCACATTTGGTACAAACTTTTTGCAGAGATTTATCTCTGTTTCTGACAATAAGTAATAAAGATGTAGACTTTTTGCCTCCTTGATTATGATCTCTATAAATTAATTAATCCTGAGACTTGCAGAATTGCATTACCTCAATATCAAATTATTATAATCACAGTTTTTTCTATCATAAATTGGTGTGAATATGAGATTTTAATTACTGTGAAAGTACTATTGTTCGTGGGGTACCAATTTTCGTGGATTTCGTGGTTGACTTGAACTATGAAATTTGATACCCAACGAAATACAAATTTCCAGGTAATTTGTACTATGAAAAGTGAGAAACCACGAATTTAAGAACCCACTAACTAATGACTTGTCTGCAATCCACGAAAATTGACATCCACCAATAAAAGTACTTTCACAGTAAAAGAGGACCAAACTGTACTTTTTCCATTTTAGCTTAAATGCAAAAACTATAATATAAATTTATATATTTCTGTTTTTTTTTCTGTTCAGTTTGGTTAGATGTTTGTTTTTTTTTTTAATCTATTTTCGTATAAAAGAAAGTATTATCGTGACAAACCTGCAACAAATATAACTGTGTGCAAATCAACAATTAAGAAAATGCTTTGTATGACGAGTTAATAAGCTGGGTGTTACAAATAATCCAGAAAATGTGGTAAGGCGTAGTGGAACACATCAAAAGTTACATCCCTTATATGTATGTCTTACTTAGATTGAAGTCAGAAGTCATACTATAAAAACTCTTACTTCTGTTGGCTGAAAAGAATGTTACATTACAATTTATATAACTGTATTAAAATGATTATCATGCATTTTGAAATATGAATTAAAATACAAATATTAAACTTGTTTCACTTTTATACCTGGTCATTCAAAAGAATGTTTCTTTGAGTTTCAGATTCAATCATTCAACAATTTATTTTTTTTAAAAACTTGATGTGGGGCTTGGTTCAATACTATACTATCAATATCACAAATCAGTTATATATCTACATAAAGTTCGAAGTCATAGAGAATCTGATATTAAGTAACTTAATGTAGATAGACACTAATATAACTATCCTAAGAATTTGTTATAAGTCTGCAAAATTGAAGAACCGATCCTATCCACCTGAAATCTGTAATAAAAAGTATGGGTCATATTACTTGTTTTTTTCTAGAATTCAAATGTGATTAAAAAAATGGCCCTTCTTTAGCCATTTTCTGACTTAAATTTACATAGAACAATGTAGAATGCACAGGGAAAAAATTTGGAAAAGCGATGTTTTTGTTTAATAGAAATAAACCTTTAATCAATGAGATTTTTACATATTTTTGTAAAAAAGTGATTTATTATATGACCTACAGTAAGGGGTACAACTTATACAAGTGATCTTTTTTCACTTGAAAACATGAGAAAAACTTACTTAGTTAAGTGAATTTGTTATATAATAATTATCTCCCTTTACTTTTACATAAAAATTCAC
>MJUU01026864.1:0-17859 GCA_002080025.1 Modiolus philippinarum | reverse complement strand
AAAGCTTATTGCGCATCTGCACACTATATGCAACAATTCTACAACAAAATTAAATCCCTAAATCCAAAAATGTAGGAGAAGTTTGAGTCACAAGAAAAGTGTGACGGACGGACGGACAGACGGAGGGTATAACATTATCCCCGAACTTTCTTCGAAAGTGCGGGGATAAATAGGCAAATGGCATTATGACACCATAGACTGCTGAACGATCTATCTAAAATGTAGAGCCTGATATGGACGATAGATATAAAAGACATATTTTCATATTGGAGCATTTTCGGTCGTGATTCTTTACTTTTCTAGATATAAAACCGGTTTAATTGTAGATGCTTGGTAACTGGTTCAGGATGCAGGCAATAACTTTTTCTGGTATAAATGGAAGATGCAGATAGAAAGGGAGCTGTTAGAGGAATCGGTAGCTTGTTTGGGTTACATATTAGAAATCGGTTTTTTTTTTTCGAAATACGCATCGTGAAAAACACCAGCAGAGCTAAAACTAAATGATGAATGGTTATAGTTCAATAAGTCAATGATGCCCTGAACAAACGTTAGAAAAGAGTTAGTCTTTTTAATTAGATCATGTCATTGAAATTAGGCAATGGTAATAAGCTGTCGACAGACGACTGTTTTCTTTACAATATCTCAATGGTCAAAACAAAACATCAACTTCCAGGAATTTCAAAGGAGAGCAACTGTACTTTATTGCATGTGCGAGGTGTGAATATACGTTTTATCATCTTTACCTTACAAAAGCTCAAGTCTACAAACGTATGACAACCGTTCTAGATGCATAAGTGTTCCATACGCCTTCGAAAGACAACACTGTCCGGCATGTTGAAAATCACAATGACTTGGTGGTATGATTCTGCAGATGAATATCACCGACCTTATGAAATTGCAGATGGATGCCGGCTAGTAATAACAGCACTTTCCATAATGTACAAGACAGTTACGTTAGCTCTAGATGCAGGGATTTATGTATAGACGTAATCTCTCATAGCTGTCACTTCGAATCGCGTCTTCTCTGTAAAACAAAGTAAAACTTACAGATTATCAAAGAAAAGAGGTTCCATTAAAAATGCCCCGGTCAGTCACTTTATGGTGGTCCGTTCAAAAGAATCATAAGATGATTTACCAGCAGATTCTAGAATTAAATCCATTGAGCAAGGGTTCATATCCAATATGCACAAGCATGAGCGACTTTCATGGACATTTAGTCGAGTAAACAATGCAATGTCTTTTGTTCTGTAGATCTGTTAGATCTCATTTGCAGCCTTGCAGGAACAGGTATAAATTTCATGGTTGAAATTTTGCTTGATGATGCATGAGGTCGAATTGGTTGCGTTTTCAGTTCAATAAAGAGTATCAGCTGGTAACGTGAAAAGGAAGAAGAGAAAGGGACAACACCTACCGATTTAATGCCAAAGACAAAGATTTCAATGAAAGGTTCTAGAAAAAACATCGATGGAATTAATGTCACATATGTTATGAAATATCTAGAAAAAGGACTGATACCAACAGCTTTAGGCAACTTTACCTGTAGAACTTACTCTATATATGCAGTAAAAATTAATTCTGTCACACAACTCGCATCAAATATCATATCCCTGCACGTTTCGATAGTCAACCCCACGTATCATGTGGGATTTTGGTGCCATTCACTTGTTCCCATGCGTTTTAATGTTGTGCATCAGGCTTTATATTGTATTTCCAATGAGCTTGAACAATCAATTTTGTTCTGTTACATTAAGCCAAGTACATGCCAAGTGTATGACTGTATCTTCTTGCTAGTTCTTCATGGTGAGAATCCTAACCATGCGAAACTTCTGCACACTTCTACTAAGTAAAGGATCTTACGGATCACCCCCAAAGAGTACTGATAACAATTCCGAGTTAAAAAATCGACCTTCTTTTGAGACTACTGAAGAATGTAAATACGATAAGTATACAGTTTCCGTTCAAACATACTAGAATGGTGTACATGACAGCTTGACCTTCGTCAACGCCTTCGCTTCTTTTTTCTACGCTTGCTTTATTAGAAGTTACTACAACAGGTATCGTTCAAGAATGTACGAGAATGAAAGTAATTTTTCGAGGAACCAGAAAATGGAATTTGGCTGCAAGTTGCATTTTAACCTATGATACTACTGGGTACCTTAACTTCTAAAGAATCCATACAAACAGTGATTCATTGCTGGATCGTGCATATGAACCCCTAAACCTCTTTCACGGCCCTCACTACTTTATTTACCACAGTCATAAATGGCGTAAAATACCGGTAACTGTGATAACGCTTACTCGACGAGCGACGTGAATCAGATGCGGATTCTTAAAAATTTCAAAGATCTCCTTTAACAGCTATCCTCCAACAGTCTCGTCCATTGCCATAGCATTAAAACGTTTGATTTTTCTACTGGTTATACAACCCTGCCACATTATAAACTGCAAAATAGTAATTACTGATTAATACATCGATGTTTTTGTACCAACAATGGAGAACGCAGATGCATCTTTTTTATAGGAGGAAAAGACGAAGCACCGAACTTATTAAAATTAGAGCTATACACTGAGACTGACGTCTTCAATAAAATATAAGAAGTTTTGATCGACAATATTGACAATTTTTTGTCGAATTTAGATGCCGCGTTTTCGCAGAGACAATAGGGAGACCTGTAGAAAATAACTGTGCACCACTTTTAGCCAACCTTTTTTTTTGCAGTGAGGAACAATTGGTAGATATACTAGTACTTTAAATTAGATTGACTTTTTCCTTTACTCGTACGAGGCCAGGATTTTACAAGGGCTTACACAGACAAAACAATAGCCTATAACCCAGTCCTTTGACTTAATAATCCTAAATTAAGGAATATGTACATCATATCTATCCTAATGAGCTTGAAATTAAGAAACAACTGATACACCTACTCCAGCTTCGCACCTAGACCTTATTGAATTTGGGCGTTTAAAATCTAAGCTATTTGACCGTAAGCTAAATGATTTGAACTTCCTAATTGTAAACTTTCCTTTTCTCAGCAGAAATATCTACCTCTCTAGTGTATTGAGTGTACATTTCACAGTTGCTGTGGAGTAAGTAGTTTATATAGGCAACGGTTTTAATGGAGCAAAAACACTGTCCCAAAAGCTACCGTCAGGGGTTTGTTCAGCCTATGTTACTTTCATCCATCAAGAAATCCTATTGCCGTCACCATAACATCATTGAAAGATAAGACGTATCGAACTTACGTCTTCCCGGGTTTGACAATACCAATTTTGACTTTATCCTAGATTGACCAACTGATAGTGTGATGGGTGCTGTCGACAGAGACATGCTAACCCTTCTGGAGCCCCTGATGACACTCTATGGGAGATCACACTGTGAGTGTCTGCTATGAGTGTTGTGTAGTGATTTCCGTGTCTTGTAGCTGTCTGATGTCATTGTTTTTCTGTGTTCTTGTTTTAGCCATATCTCTGAACCCAATCCTTTGTTCCCTCTTTATTCTACTGCCGTTGTTTCAGTAAACTTTAGCATTACATAAAGACTCGTAAGCGCCACAACACGTGTATCAAAAATGTACTACCCTCATATTACAACCATAATTATGAAAGCAGAAATAATGTAACAAACAAAACATATATAAACTGTATTTAACCTAAAGCATTGAAATGATCGAAATTATTGAACACTAATACTTAAAGTCTGAGAAATGAAATTTTAGAAACCATATATATGTAAGTTAATTTGCCCTCTGAATTATTCAAGAGATCATAACCTCTTACAACGTTTGAGCCATTCATTGCCGTGTCTTCCAGATGCACCACTAAACTTCTTTTACAGCTCCTCACTACTTTGTTGACCGCAGTCAGAGATGGCCTGAAAAATTACTGTAATAAAGCTTACTCCACAAGCGATGTGAATCAAATGTGGATTCTTAAAAATTTAAAAGCCTACTTGAACAGCTATCCTCAACCAGTCTTACCCATTCCCATAGCATTCAAACCTTTGACTTTTCTACTCTTTATACAACCCTGCCACACAAAAAACTTAAAACAGTAATTGCAGATTTAATACATCAATGTTTCTGCACTAAAAATGGAGAACGCAGATACACCCATTTAGTTATAGGGAAAGACAAGACATATTTTGTTAAGAACCACACTGATTCAAACAAGAAGTACACCGAGACTGACGTAATCAAATTGTTAGAATTTTTGATCGACTATAGTCAGTTTGTCGAATTCCGAGGTCGTGTTTTGCATTAGACAATAGGGATTCCTATGGGAACTAACTGTGTGCCGCTGTCAGCTGACCTTTTCCTTTACTCGTACGAGGCCAAGTTTTTACAAGGGCTTATTCAAAGAAAACAAAAAATATTTAGCCCAGTCCTTTAATTTCAGCTTCCGCTACATAGACGATTTACTCTCTCCTAAATTTAAGGAGTATTTACATCAGATATATCCCAATGAGCTTGAAATTAAAGAAACAACTGAAACACCTACTTCAGCTTCGTACCTAGATCTGTTATTGTATATTGACGAAGATAGACGTTTTAAGTCTAAGCTGTATGATAAGCGTGATAATTTTAATTTCCCAATGAACTTTCCCTTTCTTAGCAGCAATATACCTACCTCTCCAGCCTATGGAGTGTACATTTCACAGTTGATTCGTTACTGACAAGCGTGTAGTTTGTACAGTGATTTTTTGAACAGAGCAAAAACACTGTCCCAAAGCTGCTTAGTCAGGGATTTGTTCAACCTATGTTTATTTCATCCCTCAAGAAATTCTATGGCCGTCACCATAACATCATCGAAAGATATGACGTGTCAGTATCCTAAATGAAAGTGGACATTTTCAGCTAGATTCACGTCTTTCCGGATTCCCGGATTTGACTACCGACTTTGACATTTTCCTAGATTGACCCACTCACAGTGTGACGGGTGTTGTTAACAGAGCAGGACATGCTTACCCTTCCGGAGCACCTGATGTCACTCTCAGTTTCACTGGAGATCACACTGAGTGCTTTGTTTTGAATGTTGTGATTTCTGTTTCTGTGCTTTGTGTCTGTATAGCGTCGTTTTTTAGTGTCTGGCGTCATTGTTTTCTGTGTTCTCGTTTTGGCCATGCCTTTGGACTTCGATTTTTGTAAATTTCACCCCTTTGTTTCTTCGGTATTCTACTGCCGTTGTCATGTACTGTGATAGGACGGACAAGAATGGATTTATTTCAGAAGAGATCTATTGATACTTACACGCAGACCTGCTGCGTACAAATACATACACGAAAATAAATAAATAAAAATGATGAAAAAATTATGATCACAAACTGACTAGTAGTATTTCAGTTCCAATCAATACTTTGTCCGTCGTCGTTGTATGTTTCAATGACATCATCATTTTCGTCGTTTACGTCATAACTTGCCACAGATCTTGGATTTGATTGGATCTGAGAGGACCGAAATGTACTTAGCTGGTTAGAATCCGTGTCCTGTTTTATACTTTTGGAATAATCACTATGATAACCGAAATCGTCCCCAGTTTCCTCTGTATTTTGTCTATTGTTGTTACCCATCGAACCTATACTTTGTCTGCCATAATTTGAATTTCCTTCTCCATGTTGTCTATTTTCACTTTGGTTTTGACTAGAGTTTACTGTTACTCTGTCACTATGTAAACTTTCTTCGTACGTCGGAGGTGTAATCGGTGTGCTTATGACGCTGTTATTGTGGGCTTCGTTATAATAACTTGTGTCAAAAGATTTGTTTGTAAGTGTTCTTTCTTGTGATATTTCAGACTCTTCATTTACTATCAAAATTGCATTCTCCTTTTTAGCCTTGGCTTTAACAACGGAAGGAGACTGTTCCAGTCCGTTTTGGAAAAGTTTTTCATCATTTCTTTTCACAGAACCGCGTGGAAGTTGTTCCTTGTCGTTTCTTGGTTTTGAAACTTCAACTTCTACTTCTTGAAAGGCTTGACGGTGTTTTATGCTTGAAGATACCACAGTTTTCGTTTGATGACGTCTTTCTGTGTTTTCTACAAGAAGATATGAAATATAAACAATTTTGGTTTATGGTCTTCCAAGTGTTTTGATTTTATCTTTAATGAAGAGACACGAGTCTAAAAACGTCCAGATGTAGAGACTAAATTAACAATATTAAGTTTTAAAGAAAAATTTGTAAACTGACATACATAAAAATATATAGTATAGTTCTGCTTCCCGATTATCTAGAAAGTTTACTG
Source organism: Modiolus philippinarum (assembly GCA_002080025.1). Lineage (NCBI taxonomy): Eukaryota > Metazoa > Mollusca > Bivalvia > Mytilida > Modiolidae > Modiolus > Modiolus philippinarum. Next base: position 11,625 of record MJUU01026864.1, on the reverse strand, counting down.
TAAATATACAATGAATAAAACTGCATTTTATTCTGAATAGATTTGGAAATAACTAACAAAATACCGAAGTTACTTCTAATTTATCTTCTGCATATGCGCATTTCGACAATTTATGTCTCATCAGTGCAGATCAAAACCAAAATATTTGGAAGTCCATTAACCGAAAACTTGTAACAGCTGATAGAGAACAAATAATCTAAGGGATCTAAAAAGAAAAGCCAAAAATCAGCTAAGGACATAGCTATACACGAGGGAGATACTCCTTAGTTTTAAACAAATATTTTGTAAAACTAAGATATTGCAATGATGTCCCTCACAGAAGGAAAGTCGAAAACAAAGACAAAATTTCAAAGTTATTTTTTACACTTCTTACCTCTGTCGCTATGTTCTACCTTTTCTCCTGCACAAAGGAGAACCATGGAAACTATGGTCACAGCTAAAAGAACACAAACTAAAACTGCTTGAAATGTCAGGTTCGCATCGTCATCTTCATTGCTATCGGCGTTTACAGCTGAAAGTATATACAACATTAACAGTATTCAAGTGGTCATTGAGACAAAAGACAAAGACATGAAGCAGACACAGGTGGGATGCATTAACTGTGTCAATAAAAATGAAAAGTCCGCCATGTGTTTCCTTGAATCAAGGAAACACATGGCGGACTTTTCAATGATCCACTAAAAGGAACAATCTCTATAAACGAATACTCATAAAGATGGGAAAGATATATTCCTAATGACACTGTAAATAATCACCACACCCTATAGTAGGACAATACAAATATACCTGTTACTTATACATATATGATGGTATTCCTAGTGAATAATAAGACAGATCTCTGTTTATTTCCACATACTTTGCACTAGATTTGTATGCTGCTTTTCTTCTTGTTGAAGTGACGAACGGTCAAACAAGAACTTGCAAAGGATCCCCTGAATATCTTAAGGAATCCTAAACATTTAAGCATAAAAATGGTGTCAAATTGACTGCTTTAAGGTTTGTACCGTGTTGAGTATCGTTATGGGACCATTGCATTGTAAAGTGTGCTTCCAGCTGTTGTGATGCTAATCTGTTGCAAATTCAAGTTTTCTGTTATGCTTAATTCAATATAGATCAAAATATAATTAATTACCGTTTGTTCGAGTTTCAATACAAAAGAACAAGCATTAGTATATATGACCAAGGTAAGTGAAGTAGGTTTGCAGTTCTAATATTTGAAGGCACACAACATAGTTCTCGGCGTGAGTCGTTTTTACTATATGTGAGTTCGAGATACGCCAAATTACAAATCTTGAAATAACCGGTGACCAGATCAGAATTCTTGAAATTTAAAATTCAATGTAAAAGTGTTAATAAATTAATAAATCGATATATTGGAATATGTAGAGACTTGTTTATTGGAAGTAAATTTGGAAAAAGCTTCTTCTTACCCCCTAGAAATGCATATCCAACCACTAAAAGACCACACAAACACATTCTTATACGGAAACCATTACTGTAAATACTTTGGCACGATACAACATCGATCCCCTGTTACCTGATTGTTGATTTAAACCATTTATGGAATGGAGATTAAAATGTCAATTCAAAACATATACCTGTATAGATGAGAACTATACAATATATATACATTTAAAGCACACGCATAACAACAGAGATTTTAATTTACAAAGTTATGTGTACATAGAGGTAGACGTGTTCTCAATTTATGCCTTATCCAAAGAAATGACTGGAAATGAAATTAAAGGCATTGGAAACAACGATAGCTATATAGCGATAGATTTCTAAGTGAGAAAAAAATCCAAGTACGTTGCACAAAATTCAGGGGTTTCAAAGTCTGTCAGTTGACGAAAGCAAATGCATAAAAAAAATTCCTTGCAAACGCTGTAAATGTATATTGCCCTCGAACTAACAAATATGTGGAACCAGAGGGGGTTCCGGTGGTTGGACTTTTTTTTCTGGAGAAAAAGTTTAAATTTCGTGCAAAATTTAGGCAAAAATCACGAAAATTGGTTTCAAGTCGACTGGAACCCCTTTTACCGGAACCTTATGGGAACCCCCTTTTTGAAGGCTGGACTGTCGGTGTAGCATCTCCGGGTAGCAAAAAAGAGAGTGTCTCATTAGACTTTACACATGACAAATCCAAGGATACTCTAAAGCTACAAATTCATTATCCTGACTTTTTATCCCCGCAATTTCGAATGAAAGTTCGGGGATATTGATGTTGGCCTCTTTGCGACGCGAACCCCTTCATTTTAGATTAAGGGTTTTAATATTGTAGCAAATGCGCAACAAGCCTTCGGATTTTCGGTATTGCTCTTAGTGCGAACAAGAGGCCCTAGATGTCGATTTTGACGGCATGCGACGCAAACTCCTCCTACATTTTTGGGTTAGAGATTTATTTACTTTTTTGCGGAATTGTTGCATATGCTCTGTAGATACGCATTAATCTTTCTGATTTTTATATTTATACTGATACAAACCAGAGGTTCAATGATGTCGATTTGACAAAGGCCATACAACGTGGATTGTAACACGTATGGCATGCAACGCGAACTTCTACATTTTGGATTTGGTGGTTTGATTTTGTTAATTGTTGCTTATAGTCTATAGATGCGCAATAGGCTTTCTGAATTTTTGTTCCGGTTCCAACTTTGGTAAATTTCCTGAAAATTTTAAAGAATGATATTTTGGACATTTTGGCATGTAATTTTATTATTTTGGGAAAAATATACAAAACACTGAAAACTTAGAATTCGAATATATATATACTGGAAGTCTCAAAGATCACTTATTTTTTTTTTTAATTCTACCTTACAACTACATTTCTAGCACTTGTTTCGATTAGGAAAATTTTTTTCATCAACTGGAGTTTCAAATTTAATTGATTCCAAGGTTTGGAAATTTCCTGTCAGTCTAAAAGACCGCTTATTTTTTTTAAATTCTACTTAGCAACCAAATTTTAAGAATTTGCTTTGATTATGACTGACATTTTCCCTAAATAGATTTCAGAAATATTTGACTCCAAATTTGGTAAATTTCCTGAAATTGCCAAAGACCACTTATTTTCTGAAATTCTACATTGAAACCATGGTTTGAACATTATCTACAATTAGGACAAATATATTTTCAACAATTTGATTTCCAAAATATTTGATTCCGAATTTGGTTAATTTCCCGAAAGTCTCAAAGACCACTTTGGGGTGGGGAATTATGCTTATCAGTTTCTCAAATTACTTTTAGTATTAAAAGGACAGTTTTAGCTATTGGATTTCAAAAGTATTTGATTCCAATTTCGGTAAATTTCCAAAAAGTCTAAAGGCAACTTATTTTTTAGAATTCTACCCAGCAACCATACTTAAATAGTTTGTTTAGTTTAGGACTTATATTTTGCAATTCTATATTGAAACCAACGTTTAAGGAATTTATTTCAGTTACAGCAACATTTTTTACCAATTTTATTTCCAAAATATTTTGTTTCTAAGTTTGCATATTTTCTGAAAGTTTCAAAGACCACTTACTTTTTTAATTCTGTCTAACATCCATATCTACTTAATTTTTTTAAGAAAAAAGTAAAAACTATACAACAGTTTGATTTAAAAAATATTGAGAAAAAATATGCCCAGAGTTTATAACTCTTGTTTATGTGTCAAACAGAGAGTGTGGTGATAGCTGTCGTTTCCAACAACCTCTAGTGTTTTTTCTGTATAGACCCTTGTCAAAACTTTGCTTCATATGAATAATGGAAAAGGTCAACTAAGTGTGGTACACAATATCATTTAGCTGCTGAAAAACAGTGCCTCCAAATTCGACGAAAATGATATCAAGCGTGGTTCTTAAATATGTTTTTAGATTTTCCCGATTACCGAAAAGGAATATTTGCGTTTTCCGTTTTTGGTGCAGAAACATTATGTATCAGGTCGGAATGAAAAAAAAATTCCGAAGTTACAGTCGGAAAATTCTCTTAAAGTTTATTCAAGTCTTTGGTTTATCATGTGGAAGGATGTATAAAGAGTGGACAAATCAAAAGATAAAATAGACAATGCTATTAAAAGAAAATCTTTGGAATTTCAACCGAGGATACTCATCTGATTCACACCAGTCATAGAATAATTTTATTCGCAGTAGCTATTGGATAATTAACGCATTCAATAATTGCCATCACTTGGCGTCCATCGTTCGTCCGTCCGTCCGTCCGTTTCATCAACTCAACTAATGAAGCAAATTAAAAAAAAAACTTTTCAGGAAGGTCTCATACAAGGGTTGCTAATTTTATTTCGATCCGACAAAAAAAATGGATGCCAGTGCGAAACTGTGGTTTAACAGTGGACTCTAAGAGAGAAATCGCATTTTCATCTTATACTTTGAAACCACTGAAGCAAATTCAACCAACTCTACAGGAATAATGCAAAACAGGTCCTTCACAACGATTGCTCATTTCGTACCGATTCGACAACACTGCCGCTAGCGTGGAACTTAGCTTTAACATTGGACCCCTAAAAAGGTCATATTTTCATCTTCTCCTCTGAAACACTAAAGTTTACATGAATGATGCCAATGATGTATGGGAGGTCCTTTACAAAGATTGCTCATTTTGTGCCAGTCCAACAAAAGCATGGCATGGCTGTCAGTTCAGAACTTATGTTTAACAGTAGTTACATTTTCATCTCTCTCCTCTGAAACCACTGTTACAAATTCAACCAAGCTTTACATGAATGGTGTATGGAAAGTATATTACAAATACTGCTCATTTTGTTCTATTTCAGATTCATAAAAAAACGGGGCGATAAACGCAGAACATCGATTAACATTGAACTATATGGGAAATTAATCATTTTCATCATCTACTATGAAATTATTGAAGCAAATTTAACCAAACTGGAATGGAATGATGTACGGAAGGTCCTTCACAAAGATTGCTCGTTTCTGTCGGATCTGACAAAAAAACATTACGGCCAGCATGGAACAAAGTTTACCATTGGACCCTAAGGGAAAAAAACTTCATTTTTGGTCATCAGCATAGACATATTAGAAGCAGTTTGTCAGGTGATCGATTTAGGCTCAGTCGCTGAGCCTCTAGTTGTAGGGATTCTTACGAAACCTAGTACCACGTGGCTGTTATCGTACCGAGGGATTCTTACAGAGTAGTGTTATTTTTTATTATCTCGTTCCTAGATATTGCAGCTGGGGTATAAGTCAGTTTGCCAAAGGAACTGCTTATGCCCAAACTCCTTAACAAAGTAAGTGAGAACCAAACCGTCTACAGGTTTATAAAAGAAAAATTCAAAGACATCTACAACATGTAAAGAAACAGGCATTCCCAAGCTCAGCACGGAAAAGAAAAATGGGGACACACAGTACAGATGAACAACACGGATCCAAACAAAACCAGATGTAATATCAAGTGCACCGGTAGAGTAATGATCTTCTGTTTCTTATTAGACACCTTGAGTTGGAAAGAGTTGGGAGATGTAACCTCCATATGCTGGTGTTGTTGGAATGCTGCTATAAAGAAAACAACAGTTGATTATTGTTTGTAGTCTAACCCTGTTGTCAATTTCCAGATGAAGGACCGATGTGGTAGTGTATGCAGTATTTTTTTATTTCGAGCTCTTTCGGGTAGATAAGATGAAGAAAATCACTAAGCGATGTTTTTTAGTGAAAAGGTGTCATATATAACGGAATCTAAAGCTTAAGGATTGGGCTAGTTTTTATCTTTATTCTGAAGAAGTCCTTCGATGTATCCAGCCTCATAAGAGACGAGAAACAGATCGGCTAAAAGAGATACACTATTTGTGCCAATTGGAATTGGATAATCTAAACAAGTCCCCTTAACTGGAGAAATATGTTGTCGATCAGCATAAACTCTAAAATTTTATTCACTTTTTCTGTATTTCTCCGATTGGGAGTCCTATTTCACAAATTGATCCTGTTCTCTCACTAAAGCAATATACTTATATCTCCATTGACCGTTCTTTCGGGAAAACATCTATGAATTATATCTTTTAGTGGAGATTTCAGATGTTCATGAGAAATGAACGCACTAATAACGTGCACGTTCTCCCATTTTAAATGCATGCACATTAGTCTCGACATCTTCTTTCTCTTTCATAGTTCTCAACTACATCAATCACAATCTAGCAGTAATACTTCCAAAAGATATGCGGCTATAGGGTTCGCGGAGTATGGAAATGTGGGTAAGACGTGACAAACGAGGAAGGGGAGTGCGTCGGGTATCAGAAGGAAGTGGGAGACAAAATTATAACAATCATACTTTCGAAAAACGGTCAATATGATAACTGACTGAGTTATTATTTGAGTCTGAAATTATTATTCATATTACCAGGAAGATGAATCCTTGAAATGTGGCTTACATTGGAAAAATGTAGTTTGTTTGGGATAGTAGACATTCCAGTCTGATCCTTAGGGCATGGCTAAATAATAATCATTGCAGTAACTTCTATTACGACAGTCGAGGCAATTTCCTAGATTGAAAGAATTAATTATGAAGTAAAAATAACAAAAGGTAGTACGTTATGCCAGTAACTTTTAAGAGGAATACTTTAGTCTCTTGAAAGGAATCTGCTTTCAAGGATATTAAAAATTATGACCGTTTTTTTAAAAAAAATGTAGGGTTTTGGTATAATCAGAATCTGAATGAAGGTACCATACCTTTAAGATTTATGTGTTTTTGTTTGAGCATTATTTTTTTCTGTTGATAAACAAATTTTATAACTGGAAATGGAATTAAATGATAGACTTCTAGGAAATTATTCAATTTGGTGAGATTTAAACTTGCGCATTTTCGAACCTAACCTAATGCTAGGTTGGCAGTTAAACTGCATCCATCGTTTGGATATTACTGTTGACTTCATCACGTTTTCTTTCGACGCTAAGTCCATCTTCAAATTTAAATTTAGGGTTAAAATTTTGTTATAGAAATGTCGGAAATATTCTTGAAGTTCTACCAGCTTTATATATTCACTTGGAGCAAAATATGCTGAGGCCCAAGATATGCTGCAAACTCCCACGTTTCTTTGATTAAGGGATTTAAATGCATAATAAGCTTGTGGGATTTTGATTCCACTTCAAACTTGAGTAAATTTCAATGACTAAAGCTGACTTTTTAATTTTAGTATGCACTATTGCATTTTGTGAATTCTTTTGTCAGAAATTATAATTCTGAATATTGAGAATTATAAAAAGGGTTCCCATTTTATGTATTTTTTCCATAGTATTGTAATTAATACAGTAAGTGTTGATGTCTGAAATCCAAACTGTGGGTTATATAAAGCATAATTGCTGTATAGACGGTTCAAGTTTCATGGTTTGCAACTGATAAATGTGAGAGCGATTGGTCGGTAGTTGCATGTATTGTATTTTTATCCCCTTAGCCCACCTGTCCATAGCCAGGGTGAACTTTTATAATAAGTTGGTTGTTAACTTTTCATCGAACAATGTCAATGAATGTTGCCCTTTGAACCACTCTGGGTCAATTTAAACCAAATGTAGGCACATAGGCCTATGTTGGACCCATTCAAAGTCTGTGATTTTCATGTTCGTCAGTACCCTATCCAAGATGGCCTCCAATGGGGTACATAGTTTGACCTAAGACTCATAGGAAATGCATTAAAAAATCCCCTCCTTGACAATTTCACTTAAATATTTCTATGACTTCCTTCAAAATTTGTTATTTTTATATGTTCATACCTTATCAAGACTAAGGTGGCGGCCAGTCACGGCGGGAGAACAAAGTCTTACATATAGGGCCCTAAGAAGGATGCATTCAAGAGTTTTCTCCCCTGAAACCGCTTGAACAAGTTCAATGGAAATCAGTAAAATATTCCTTGTATGAACTTTTTCAAAGTTTGTGATTTCATCCAAGATAGCGGCCACCTGGAACATAGTTTGAACATAGCATCCTTAGGTACATGCATTCAAGGGTCTTCAACTCAGAGAACCACAAACTTGATTAAACCACTATTTAGTCGGTTTAAGAGAATATTTTTTTTTCTAAGACGGGAACAAGTCTCTGCGGCATATAGGTAAAACTGAATCGTCACCGTTTGTATATCTATGAATGTGGTATATGAACATTTTATTAAAGGACTATCAAGAGGGTAAGGGATTTTCATTTCCCATCAGAGACATATAGATGCAGATGTATCTTTAACAGTCAAGACAATTTTACACAAAGTGAAATTTTACAGAACAGAAAACACCAAACTGGCAAAAACAGTTAACAACTTAGTAATTCATTGCACCAAACCAATTAATAACCGACTGAAAATGCCCAAACCATGTTGACAGAAAAAGTCTTTCCCCTCCACATCACTGTCATAAAGTTTGTTTGACAAACTATCAGCAATGACATAAAAACAATTTAAGCCTTCATTTGCCTTTACAAGTGAACTTTTTACATTTTGGTTAAAACAACATTGGCACAATTGATCACAATTATTTACGTTTCTTGTGACAGTCCCCCGATTCCAGGTTCTTGTTTTTTTTTCCTTACAGACCCCTCATTTTTTTCTCTCCTTTTGGGTTAAGCTGGGACTATTATATATAGAATATAGGACCTTTTGTTTTTGATACGGACTTTATCACGGTAATATATCAGGCGAGCCCGTTTATTTTTTGGTTTTTAATTTTTGCTGTTGCCCCATAGCTGGGGCAACAGCAAAAATAAAAAAATAAAAAATAAAAGTCCAAAGTCCAAATAGAAAAGACAAACGATAAATCACCATAGAGGCAGAAGAATTCGGTCTCGGCTACATGAGGCTACACCGTTCCTACCCCCCCCCCCCAAATTCAAGACTGTCAAAAGTTTTTGAAAAATCCCGCCATAAGAACAAAGGGAGATAACTCTACAACAGATTAAGGTTAAAATTTAGATTGGCGGGACATGTGGATGCTGATTTTGTCTAGCCTCTAGTTATTCAAAAGATATCTCTTACGAAACACTCAGGCAATTTTTTAGAAAACACACTTAATTTCCATTCTAAAGGAGGAGAGGGTTGCACTTTTGAATGAAGGGGTAGGGGGTCAAATGAACTTTGAAGCACAGGGCCTTGTTACTAAATTAGAAAATTTTACTATCCATGCATATATCGTGCTAGACCGAACTCTTCTGCCTCTATGGTGCAAATATTACCTATTTATCATTTATCTTTTCTATTTGGACTTTTATTTTTTAATTTTTGCAGTTGCCCCAAAATAAAAGTCCAAATAGAAAAGATAAATGATAAATAGGTAATATTTGCACCATAGAGGCAGAAGTATTCGGTCTAATATCGTGCTTTCACCTGTTCTCGATAGTTTTATGGCTTTCAGTTTTGACATATTAAACGAGTTCGAACGTGTTGTTTGCTCGTCGGAAATGTTCAAAAATAACATCACTTCGTTCTGTGACTGAAAGAATAATATACAGTTACTGTCAAATGTGCAGTGTTATTGACTTTTGGGGAAACAGATATTCATCGAGTTATAAACAAATGTCACCTGTGTGCCTAAAGGTAATGGAGCTGCAATTCATTCCGGAAAGTAATACTAGATATACTGATGAAGCCGTTGCAGGAAAAAATATATGGAATACCATTAAAGTCATTTCTTATCAATTTCTATTCAGTTAAGGGAGAATAGGAATTTCTGTTATTTGCCGGTTGTAATAGCCAACAATGGTGTGTAATTTTGCATACATAAATCATCAAACAATGACAATAGATAAGGAAAGGATTAAAATTCCCAAAATAATTCATAAATTAATAAATGGATAAAAAAAATAAATACAAGAAAACAAAAAATAATTAAATGAAATAAAAAGACGCAAAAAAAAAATTTCAAAATTTACAAGTAATAATTGAAAGCATAAAAAATATTATGTGTCAGAATTGATCATTTATTGTTAGAAAATTACATGGATTATGATGTTACTCAATGTCATGCTATTTTATTGGTAAATTTGCCCTCCATACATACCTATTGAGAACAGGTGACGTCAAACACGTCATGTCAAAAACCAGGACGTTAAAAGTTTCAATTCTGTGAATTTACTGGATGCTATCCCGTCATTTTTGACAAGTGTAATGGGCAACATCTAGCAAACAAAAAGGCCAATAAATATCTTTAATTAACTGTACAAGCAAAAAGTTTAATACCATAAGCTATCGAGAACCAGCAACACCAGGATACAGTATGCATGGATAGTAAAATTAGTAATAAGGCCCTGTGTTTAAATTAACTTGTATGTATGCCAACAATCCTTGAACACAATGATTGTTAACAATCCTTGAATAAAAATTTTATCCAAGGATTGTTGATTTTTTTTCCAGAATTTTCTAGTTTTCAGTGACTGAAGATGGATTTGATGATTAATCATTCTTATCTTTGAAAAAGTGATTTTGTGAGACAAAATATAAATGATTTTAAGGACATATTGATACTTTTTGTGATTTATAACAGGTGGGTCTTGATGGGGTATAAGTGGGAAGCAGGATGGGCCTTTTTAAGTAAGCGGGAAACGGGGTCTTGGCAAAAAGTGCACGTGAAAAAGGGAAAGGATGTAGAGCGTGAAGCGGGAACCATTGAAAATTCAGCCCGTGAAACCGCGAAATGCCGGCTCTTTATAATTAAGAGTCTTTGTAAAATATTTTCCCACGTGGGAAAAGGGAAAATGGATAAAGAATTGCTGTGATTTCGGGAAAGGGAACCCCATTTAGGCCCCCTAACAGATATGGCTTCCATTGTTTGTGATTGTGACAGCCTGGGTCTTCATATTACATGTATTAAATTAATTAATGTGTGACAGTTTTGAACTATAACTGAGGGGCCTGATGGGGGTCTCATCAGGAATCACAGAAAATTATTCGGACCAATCACAGTTCACGGGAAATTTAATTTTATCAAGAATCAAGAACGACTCGCAGACAATGTGGTAATAACGATTCACAACAAATTAATGAAATGGAAAATGAATCATAGGGAATTGAAATCCCCAATCACGAAAAACGAAATAAACCCCTCGGCCCCCGCATAATTGCCATTCATGCAATACAGTATTTTCTTACTACTGAAACAAGAGATATTTTATTTGCAGTTTTAAACACATTGTTTAGCTGTTTTCACATTAATAATAAGTGAAAATATAATAAAAGTCAACATATTTTATTATATGTACTTAGATAATATACAATTCAGGACTAATTATAGTAACATTTTACAACAACATTGAAGAAAGGAAATAGCAAACACATAACAACAGTTTTTATTGGTTTTAATACTGTCTGTACAACACGGGGTTGTAAGAAGGGTCGGGCGCATCTGGTTGATGGTCTTGGTGTCCATGGTTCCATGTTCCTTTAGGTTGTCGATGATGTCGCTGTTCTCCGCTATCTCTGGTTCCTAAGTTTTTCATCTTTCTTGATATTCAGTTTGTAGACGTCATCTGTTATCAAAGTGGTTGGTCTTGTAGTTTGGTCAATTTCCTCTTTGTCCACTCAGAAGAATGGCGGGCTTTTAGAAAGATCTAGGAGGAACTGAACATCCAACACAAGACTGTCAACCATTCGTTACATTTCGTTGACCCAGAGACAGGTACCCATACCCAAAACATTGAGTCTTACTGGG
>MJUU01026863.1:103613-126203 GCA_002080025.1 Modiolus philippinarum | reverse complement strand
TTTATAATGAAATGTTTAAATAATCGGACAGCCTTCAAAATTTAAACTATTAAAAAAGTAAATTGTCCCCGTTTTTTGCCATACCCATATGGCTAGATTATTGTTAATATTCTATTGTCAAATACAACAAAGAGATAATTCAAGAGTAATTGATTTCTGACGTCGTCGTTTCTTGCATTTATAAACGTTATAATATTTAATGTTACGTTCATAGACGCAACATCGTGCGTACCGTCATTACGTATTATTTCTCTTTAGTGATTAGTTCATCGTATTTGACGTTGTTCTGTAGATTCACCTTCAGAATGCTTGCGCAGGTTTATTGTGATTGGTTTATTAAAATTGTGACGTACAATATCTGTCGAATGATCTTTGTCCATACTGATTTTTGACGGTTTTTAATAAGCTGAGCATTTAATTAACGATGCTTTCGACAGCACTGCCACTTAACTTCCGACAGTGACTATAAAATTCATTATTTCACTAGTGATGAAAAAAAAAATACCGAGAAAATGTGGTTAATTACTGCTTTCTACAATGTATATAATAAATCGCAGCTTACTACATCCTAAATGCCGCATGCCTTTAATACCTTTAATTAATGTCGTATTTATATACTTCCATAATACAACCAACATGTTTTCCTTGTTTTATGAATTTCAAAGAATATAATCCCTTAACCCAGTTCAAATTGCTCTTGCTTTATCCTCTAAATCTAAAAATAAACTTTTATCATTCGTTTGTGAATCATATTTTCGGCTTATTCTATTACTTTTCTCACTAACTGGCATGCCTAGAAGACTTAGCTCAGTATCCTCCTATTGCTTCCATACTGTAACACAAGGGTACTTACAGTTGTCCTTGTTGTAATTCGAAGTCATACAGACGGCCAGACCTTCTGAAGTTAAAAGATTACTTGTCATTATCATTAACATTGCATTTATTTTTCTTCAATTTACATTAAGTAATCTGGTTTTATATTTTATCTGACAATATCTAAGGCCATATAGAATGAAGCAATCGCCTAACTCCGCATAACGAGACTACAAAGAGTTATAAAAAAAATGATTAATTTGTGCTATGTTAGTTTTTTATAAGAAACCAAATGACTCTATAGCCAGATTTATAAATTATCAAATTAGGTGTCTTTTGGCAGCTTTTTAAAAAAGGGATAGGACCAAATACCCAATATGATTAAACCCATCATCGGGCACCATGCAACATTGTTTATCATCAATGTAAATTATTAATATCTACATGCTGTCATTTAGAAACAATTTTAGCTTAACATTAAATGCATAAATGATCTCATAGATTAATGAGTTCCGTAAACATACGCAATGCAGACAGGAAAAAATCATTATTTTTCATGAATAAAAATATCAAGAGAGCATTTTATAACATTCTGCAAAGTTTACAGCATATGTGTTTGTTAAGTATAGTAAACATAGTTTGAAAATAGTATAAATACTTTCGTTCTGTAGTTTTTAAATCAACCTTTGCATAAAAAAAATTCAACAGTGTACCTACAAAGTTTTGAAAACTATGTTATGATTTATAATTGACCTCTTGGTACCACATGAATAACGGAAATTTCACAGTATACTAGTATTTCAATATTTTGATAAGCAATTAGCTGTCGTTTAGTACTTTCAGAATATACTAAAACCATATTTGATGTGATTAGGTGGCATTTGAATTGCCTTAATGTGCAACGGTCGTCAAGTTGGTTACTTATTCCCTATTCCCTATTTCCCTATTCACCATTTACTTGTTCCCTATTCGCTATTTACTTATTCCCTATTCGCTATTTACTTATTCCCTATTCGATATTTACTTATTCCCTATTCCCTATTCGCCATTTACCTATTCCCTATTCGACATTTACTTATCATCCTTAACTTGTCTCTTGATTGATTGATTGATTGATAGATTCTTTTGATTAATAAATTGATTGGTTAGTAAGTTGATTGATTGGTGTTTAACACAAACTTTAGCAATAATTCATATATATATATAAAAAGCCATTTAAAATATAGTAAAGCTATGTATAAATAAAACAAATTTCTGAAAGACCCTCTTCTTGTGCACTATAGTATACACTGCAATCGTATTTGAAAAATACTGTAGAAGCAGAGGCTGACGTCTATGAAATAACTAAAATTTCGTGTAACAGGTACGTCTTAAATATCGAAACTATTGTATAACTTTTGACAATTTGATCTATAAGCCTACTTAAAATTTCTAAGATGAACATGCGTATAATGTAAGAAGGTTTAGTCACTTTCGCTAAACAACTACATGTACTAGAGCTTATAACGACATTAAACAAAAAGGCAAAAAACTGGGATTTTTTTAATCAAATAACATATATTATTGCCAGAATGAAAGATGCATTGTTTGTAAACGACTTCTTTTGGCAAATATTGTTCTCTCAGAACTTCAGAAAATCACGCAAGTACTAGAGGATGAAGGAAAAATTTCTTACCAAGAAAGTGATAACATTGGAAGATAAATATCCCATTGAAAAAAAAAACGAAATTATGTTTCCGTATTTATTTAAAAGAATTAGAGTGACTTTAGTATTAAAAAGGATGCATTTTTTCAGTTTAACATACATATGATTTTTAACACTAGCGGTGGCGCATTCTCTATACCAGTGACGTCACAGCAACACGTGATTGATAAATATATTAACAAGAACTTTATTCATTCATTTCTACAGGAGACGTCGTTGCGGTAGGGTGTGTGCAAACAAAAGCTTCCTTTAACTGGTATTTTCTGGTATAAGAAATGAGTTGCTAGATATGAAATCACTTCATTAGCCCGCCGTGCGCGGTCCCGGTTGAAGAATAGGCCCGCAGCATCCTCTGAGCTTGGAGTATGAGTCTTCCTAACAGAGGCCCTGTTCGGTTCCCTGGGTAGAATAGGTCCGAAGCGCACACCTACGAGCTTGAAGTTAAGAGTCTTCTAATGTAGGCGACACGTTTGCCGTGTGTTGACGACCCGTGTCGGTGGAGGACGGGATCCTGTTAGTTGAAACACACTACTTTGGCCCTTACTTCATCTAGACGGGCGGTCGAATGGGCCCGATTCGATCAATCGGCTGGTCATGCCTAGCCCTTCGGATATCATTAGTCCAGCTTGAATGAATAAAATGAGAATTTAGCTTAAAACTGAGAAACAAACAAAAGTATCTGAAGAAAGCGGTGGCTCATGGGTCAATCGTGTAGATGCTATTCCGAAGAGTTGTATCGCTGGGTAAGCCCTAGCACGATGCTTGTCTTCGTACAGGAATTCTCTATGCGAGTATACTGTCCTGTATCCCTGATGTTTTCGGTTTGCGCTTTCTTACTGGAAATTGATTTGGCCGATCAGGTATTTTACACCTTGGTGGACCTGGATAGGTTTCCAGTCTTTATGCGTTGGATATCCACCGTTTACAAGCATCGCCCTTGTTGGCACTCCGTGGCGGTTGGGGAGCAGGGCAGTGAATTTTCAGGTGACAATATGGACACACCAGTACACAATTGGGGGGTGGGGAACAAAAGAGATTTAGAATATTCAAGTGATGAAAATGATAATAGACCATTTAAAATTAGAAATTCGGACTGGTACAGGTTTATTGTTTTAGAAAGTACAGTAGAATCAAAACCTTTAAGCAAAGTTTCACCTTTCGTTTTGGACAAAACCATCAAAGGCTGCGCCTGCGATGTCAAAAATGTTACTAATTGGAGGAATGGCAATATTTTAATCGAAGTCGACAGACAACAACAATCCAAAAATCTTCCTAAATTATACAAAGTCGGAGACATTCCAGTTGCAGCATCTGCAAACTCAAAATTGAACTTTAGTCATGGCATTGTTCGCGACAGTGATGGTAACCTCTCTGACCTACCAGTCACTGAAATATGTGAGGAACTATCTCCACAAGGAGTCATTGATGTAAAACGTTTCACTAAAAAAGACAACAACAAAACCATAAATCTAAAAACTTATCTTTTAAAATTTTCAAAGCCGACTCCACCAAAATCAATACATGTTGGCCCTTTTCTTATTAAAGTAGATCCTTTTATACCATCGCCAGTACGTTGTTTTAAGTGTCAAAAATTTGGACATGGCAGTAACTCTTGTAGAGGTAAACAGCACTGTGTTAAATGTGGACAGGAAGGACATGATGTTCAATCCTGCAAGAACACTGCTAAATGTTTTAATTGCAGTGCAGAACACATGGCTTCCTCAAAAGACTGTCATGTCTATAAAGAACGAAAGGAAATTCAAAAAATCAAAGCTGAGAAAAATTGTAGCTATCAGGAGGCAAGGAGAATTTTCTCTGTCTCGAACAAAGTCATGACTAATCAGCCATTATACTCTAACATAGTAAAATAATTGTCGACCACTTCTACTCAAACAGAATATACATGGCCTATATCTTCTGATAAGCCATTCCTCACTACAGATCATGGATCTGCTAAGAAAAAAAACTAGTTCATCTTCAGCAACATCTTAAACAACATCGTCTATTTCGTCTCTGGTAGTAGCTGCCGATATCCATGCACCTTCTTCAAGTTTAGCAAGTATATCATCTAGTCCTCAATTTGTTAAAGAGAAGCAAACTACGTCAACAGAAAACACAAAACTGTACAGTCCTCTGAAAATAAGAAAAACAAGTCTGGGAAGAAACCCGACCAAGTAATGAAATCAAATAGGGTTAAAAAAAAGCTGAGCGCGATATTGTGACAGTACATAACCGTTTCAGCAATTTGCCAACTGTTCCGGATTCAGACGATGAGGAAGATATGGAAATGGAGGCTGCTCTGTCTAGAGCAGACAACACTCAATCAGGAGCGAAATCCCAGTCCAGATCCCCCTCAAAAGGTAGATCCAGCAGATCTCCTCATCGTTCTGAAAACGGTAAAGGGCAACGCTCTAAAAGGGATGATATATCCCCCATCAGACCACCAAAATGAATAACATAATTCAATGGAATTGTAGAGGTCTTAAGGTTAACTTTATTGAAATAACTCTCTTGGTTCAATTATTTAATCCTGTGGTATTTTGTCTTCAAGAAACACATTTAAAGAAAAGTGATAATATTAACTTAAAAGACTATTTACTATACAGCACATATGCGGATGAAGATGAGCGAGCTGCCGGTGGCTCTACCATTTTTATTCGCAATAAAGTCGTACATAGTGCTGTTGATCTTAAAACAGATCTTCAGGCTGTTGCTGTCAGAATTTCTTTAGACAAAACTATCATAATGTGCTCTCTATACATTCCTCCAAATTTTAACCCAACTTTAGGTCAGCTTAAGGCATTAACTAACCAATTACCTGCCCCCTATATTTTAATGGGCGATTTTAATGGACACAATCCATAATAATGATAAAGGAAAAAAGGTAGAAGACTTAATGTCAGAGGAAGGTTTATGTATACTCAATGATGGTTCCAACACCTATTTACATCTGGGTAACGGAGCTTATACAGCTATAGATCTTACTCTAACTGACCCATCACTTCTTTTGGATTTCTCATGGAAAGTACACGACGACTTATGTGGTAGTGATCATTTTCCTATTATTCTTAAACATCTTTCTTCTTCTGCGACAACAAAGCCACAGCGGTTTAAATTTGATAAAGCTGATTGGCCTTTATACGAAAGTCTATGCAGAGAACAATTACATCTAGATCTTTTTAAAAACGCCAGTGACCCCATCAACTTGTTTACTGAAAAAATACTTTCAATTGCGGATAAAGCCATACCTACGACCTCTACCAATCCAAAACTTCCTGGAAAACCATGGTTTGATGATGACTGTGAAGAAGCCTTAAAAAGTCGTTAAAAGGCAGAACGACGGTTAAACAAACATCCAAGAACAGATAACCTTGGCAATTTTCGTATATTTCGTGCGAAATCCCGAAGAACATTGAAACAAAGAAGGCGTACATCTTGGCGTAACTTTGTTTCAAAATTAAATTGCCACACTCCTATGAACAAAGTATGGAATATGGTACAAAAAATTAAAGGGAAAAATAGTAAAGCCAATGTCCATCACATTAAACAAGGGCAAGATATTTTAACATCTGAAAAGATATAGCTAATAAAATAGGAGAAACTTTTGAAAAACACTCATCGTCCAAAAATTTAGGTCCAACTTTTCAGAAAATAAAAGCACAAAAAGAAAAACCAAAATTAAACTTCACTTCTAATAATTTGGAAGATTATAACCATCATTTTTCTATGGATGAATTGAGAAAATCGTTGGGTAAGGCACACGACACAGCTTGTGGACCCGACGAGGTACATTACCAGCTTCTCAAAAATCTTCCAGAAACAACACTTGAAATCCTTTTGACTCTGTTTAATAATATTTGGAAATCCGGCGAATTGCCATCCATGTGGAAACAAGCTACAATAGTACCTATTCCAAAGCCAGGTAAAGACCATTCAGAACCGTCGAATTACAGACCACTAGCATTAACTAGTTGCGTTTGTAAAACAATGGAACGGATGATAAATGACCGTCTTGTTTGGTTTCTTGAATCGAACGGACTACTGTCCAAAATGGGTTTCGACAAGGTCGTATCTAGTTCGATTCGAAACATTTATCAGAAATGCATTTTTAAAGAAAGAACATGCAGTGTCTATCTTTTTCGATATTGAAAAAGCATATGACACAACATGGAAATATGGCATTTTAAAAGATCTTTTTGATATGGGGTTGAGAGGAAGTTTACCAAATTTTATTGAGAATTTTCTCAAGGATCGTGAATTCAATGTTAAAGTCAACTCTACATTTTCTGACTCGTTTGAACAAGAGATGGGTGTTCCGCAAGGAAGCATCCTCTCTGTCACATTATTTAGTATTAAAATAAATAGTTTGGCCCAGGTTTTAAAAGATAACTTTGATGGATCTCTTTATGTAGATGATTTTCTGAACTGCTATCGTGGCAAAAGCATAACATAGAACGCCAACTGCAATTATGTCTAAACAGAATCGAAAAATGGGCAGTTGAAAATGGTTTTAAATTCTCAAGCTCGAAAACAGTCGGGATGCATTTCTGTTGTAAGCGGAAAATTCACCCAGACCCAGAGCTAAAAATATACAACAACCCTATAACTATTGTAAAAGAGGCCAAGTTCCTTGGTTTAATTTTTGATAGTAAACTTTCATTTCTTCCCCATAGCAAAATGCTAAAAAACAAATGCCTAAAGGCATTAGATATTTTAAAAGTTGTGTCGAGTACCGACTGGGGTGCGGATAGCACTGTTTTATTAAATTTATATCGATCGTTGATTCGGTCAAAACTTGATTATGGATGTTTTATTTACGGTTCCGCCCGTAAATCATACATTAAATTATTAGACACCGTTCACCACCAAGGTTTCCGTCTTTCATTGGGTGCGTTCAGAACTTCTCCTGTGGAGAGTCTCTATGTTGCAGCTAATGAACCATCCTTGGAAGAAAGGCGTATTAAACTTGGTTTACAATATGCAACAAAGCTTAAAGCGTATCCTTCCAATCCTTCTAACAACTGTGTTTTCAAACCTCTTCACAAAGCTGACTATGAAAAACGCCCGAACGTTATACAAGCTTTTGGTCTTCGTATCAAACCACACCTTGAATCTGCTAATATAAATTTAGATGAAATAGCTCCTGTAGAAACTCCCAAAAAACCTCCATGGCTGAACCCAAAACCAACATTTAATTTTGAACTACGCAAGCACAAAAAGGCTGATACCAATCCTCTGGTTATCCAGCAGGACTTTGCAAGAATAAAATCTGAAAATCCTGAATACTTGCAAATTTACACAGATGGCTCTAAGGATGGAGAAAGAGTAGCTTCTGCAGCCGTTTTTGGAGATCGTGCAGCAACTCTCCGATTACCATCCTCTAGTTCCATATTTACTGCTGAAGCTAACGCTATTTACTCAGCACTTAACTTTGTAGCTGTATCGCAATCAAATAAATTCATGATTCACTCTCTTGCCTATTGGCAATTGAAAGTCGGAAAACAAAACACCCAATTAGTTTGAAAATAGCCGAATTCTACAAAAAAACTTGTAGCATTAGGCAAAGAAGTCATTTATGTTTGGATCCCTAGTCA
Organism: Modiolus philippinarum; assembly: GCA_002080025.1. NCBI lineage: Eukaryota > Metazoa > Mollusca > Bivalvia > Mytilida > Modiolidae > Modiolus > Modiolus philippinarum. The sequence continues at coordinate 118,091 of MJUU01026863.1, read as the reverse complement.
TGTGGGGATCTATGGAAACACAGTTGCTGACCAGGAAGCCAAGGATGCACTAGATGACGAGATGGCGGATTGTCCAGTACCGTACACTGACATGAAGCCTTTAATAGTTAAATACATTTTCAAGTTATGGCAGGCCAAATGGGATCTGCAAATAAATAATAAACTGCATGGAATACAGTCAGACGTCGGTAAACAAGTCGGTTCCTGTGGTAAAAACCGTAGGGAACAGGTAGTGTTGACCAGATGTCGTATTGGACATACTAGAACAAAACATAGTTTTATCCTCAACAGTGATAATCGACCTGAATGTGTTCCATGCAATTGTCCTTATACAATTCAACATGTTTTAATTGACTGTGTAGATGTTGCCGATATCAGGCGTGATTTTTATTCTGCTGATTGTCTTAAATACCTATTTACAAAAGTCGCTGGCGACAAAATCGTTCAATTTTTAAAAGCAATCAATTTATTTCATAAGATTTAAATGGATTTATCTTAAAGTTCTAATATCATAACAATTTAACTTACAATTCTCGTATTATGTTTTTATATTTTACACACCGGTTTTACTCGTATAAAGCTGTAATGGTTTTATATTTATATTTTATATATTTATTTATTAAAATTTTTCAATATATTTAACTGTTCTCGAAACAATATAGCTGAAATATTGCTGAAGTTGGCGTAAAACATCAATCAATCAATCACTTCATTAACACACATATGCATACGTCTCCATGCTCCGCTGGAACCCTGTTACCTATTCGTTGCCTATTCGATTTTCGCACGTTATCTCCCTCTTGTGAGTTGCTCTGTTTTGTTTTGTGTTATCTGTTGCTAGAAATGAGTAGCTAGATGTGAAATCACTCCATTAGCACACATGCATACGTCTCCATGCTCCACTGGAACCCCGTTACCTATTCGTTGCCTATTCGATTTTAGCACGTTATCTCCCTCTTGTGAGTTGCTTTGTGTTGTTTTGTGTTATATATTGCTAGAAATGAGTTGTTAGATGTGAAATCACTCCATTAGCACACATGCATACGTCTCCATTCTCCGCTGGAATCCTGTTTCCTATTCGTTGCCTATTCGATTTGTGCACGCTATCCCCCTCTTGTGAGTTGCTATGTGTTGTTTTGTGTTATCTATTGCTAGAAATGAGTTGCTTGATGTAAAATCACTCCATTAGCACACATGCATACGTCTCCATGCTCCACTGGAACCCTGTTACCTATTCGTTGCCTATTCGATTTTCGCAAGTTATCTCCCTCTTGTGAGTTGCTGTGTGTTGTTTTGTGTTATGTATTGCTAGAAATGAGTTGCTAGATGTGAAATCACTCCATTAGCACACATGCATACGTATCCATGCTCCACTGGAACCCTGTTACCTATTCGTCGCCTATTCGATTTTCGCACGTTATCTCCCTCTTGTGAGTTGCTATGTGTTGTTTTGTGTTATCTATTGCTAGAAATGAGTTGCTAGATGTGAAATCACTCCATTAGCACACATGCATACGTCTCCATGCTCCGCTGGAACCCTGTTACCTATTCGTTGCCTATTCGATTTTCGCACGTTATCTCCACCTTGTGAGTTGCTATGTGTTGTTTTGTTTTATCTATTGTTAGAAATGAGTTGCTAGATGTGAAATCACTCCATTAGCTCACATGCATCTCCATGCTCCGCTGGAACCCTGTTACCTATTCGTTGCCCATTCGATTTTGGCACTTTATCTCCCTCTTGTGAGTTGCTATGTGTTGTTTTGTGTTATCTATTGCTGGAAAAGAGTTGCTAGGTGTGAAATCACTCCATTAGCACACATGCATACGTCTCCATGCTCCGCTGGAACCCTGTTACTTATTCGTTGCTTATTCGATTATCGGACGTTACCTCTTTCTAATGGGTTGTTATGTTTTGTTACCTATTGTTAGAAATGAGTTCCTAGATGTGAAATAACACCCTTTCCCAAAATTTCTTTAGTGTGATATGTTTTCTTAAGATTTCCCGCCAATTCATCTCCCTTTTTGTGATGCAATGTCGTCCCTCCCTTTTCCATCTCTTTTTCACCTTTGTATTTATAATATGAATGCTTGAGACTTTCCCTATGTATTTAATCGATTTTGATATGTTTGCGCCATTTGTACGCCATTAATTGACAAGTCAGGAATATTGTACATGCTCAATCCACCTGCATAGAAAACTGGATACTTGAAGTGACTACATGAGCGAGGACACCGGATGTCTTCTATCATGTCCATGTCATAGAATATATAGAGCGTACTATAGCTGAGTATAGTTCTTCCCATTGGAAGGAACAGTCAACATGTTCTCTTTTGAGACGTTCGCAAAGCAGTTTGCTGAGAAGTGAAGCCTGTTACGTCATTTGAAAAACCACCTAGCGGACCAAGATGCGTATACCTGTAACGAGTGTGAGAAAGACTTTGCCGGGAAGGATGTCCGAGAAAGGCATGAGAAAAATCACCACCAAGAAGAACAGAAGTCGGAGCAGACTTACAGCTGCAGTGTCTGTGACAAGGTGTTCACCGGAGCTGATAACAGAGAAGACACGAGGCGGCCCACAACTACAGCCCGAGATGTGAAGTATGTGACCCATGCCTCCATGACCCATCCAAACTAGTACGTCAACGTGCCCTGCATGAGAGACCAAATGCCAATGAAGAGACCAGGTGTACCAGAGCTTGGACCTGTAGTGAAGCAGACAAGGACAGAGTCAACTCCACCCATCGATAGTCCTGCTGAACCTTTGGTGTTGCCGGAAGATCCAGAGACAAGGACCCTGTACCTGAGGAACTGGAGTTCCATCCGAACAGAAGAGGCGACCGGTTACCGTGTCCATGACCGGTTCTACTCTGAACCATCTTTATCTGACGATTTAACCTTTGAAGAGATCGTGCGGTACCTTGTCAGCCATAAACCTGTCCTTTGGGTTTATCCTGAGACACGTAGAGCTGGAGAGCTGCAGTACTACCTTTCGAACCAGAACAACGCCAGGTTTTTTTTAGACGGCACATCTCAATGAACGGACGAAGATTTGGAGAAATTCATCGAGGAGCTCAGCAGACACGAAGTCGTGGAGTATGTGTGGCGACAGAGAAAAGATACCAAATGGGTAGTCCACCTGCTGACGAATGTTAGATAATAATCTGATCCAGCGTCCTATTGATGACAGAGTGGTTTTGTCTGATTACCTGTACCTGAACAGAGGAGTAGCAGCCTCAGTTCGTGGATCCAATGGTATGTATGTGGATGATCTCGTTTTTTCGTGTTTTTTCAGGTGTTTGGCCGTGCACATAGGTGCTGCAGTGAGAGATGTCGAGACTCCAGTCAAGACGCAATACAGGGAGTAGCTCCAGAACAGACAGATGGCTGCTTCAAAGTTCCAGGGTGTGTTTGGATGACTTGGTGGTGTTGGAACAGTTGTTCCAGGTCAACGTGTTTGTCTATGACCTCCAGCAGACAGAATATGGAGATGTTGCAGCTAAAATTGGTACGACGGTCACATTACAGCTACGAGAGCGCGATGAATCCGAACCTTTACCAGCAGCATTTTAGCTACATTACAGATATGGAGAATTACAGCTACAGCTACCTGTGTTCTAAGTGTCACAGATTGTGGACCCGTATTGGTATGCTGCATCGACATGAGAAAACCTGCACTGGAGAGGTGATCCACACGTTTATTGGAGGCTTAAGATTTTTGAGCAGTTGGAAGACGAGTCCATCTACGTAGCAGATGAAGATCGATATTATCCTTACAGAGCCAAATATGACATCGAGGTGATGCTGCAGCCTACAGATAGAAGATCTTCGGAAAAAGTGGAAAGGACCAAGTAACATGCTCTGCCGAGCGTGACTGTGTGTTCCAACGTGCCTTGGTACACGGTTCCAGTGTGCTTTGTGCCCGAGGGTGATTCAAAGAAAACTTTTGTGGATTCCTGTTTGAGCTACCTGACAGAGATCAGCAATAATTCCTACAGAAAATTGATGGGGAAGTATGAAGATGTGTTCTAGGAGATCCAGGAAAGACTTTGGAGAGGAAGCACTGTCTGTATAAGATACAGCAGAAGTTGGAGTGAAAGAGCTGCCTGTGGTAGGATATAACTAAGGCAAATATAATGTTAATGCCATGAAAAAAGTTTTTTTTGCAGAAGAGTCATAACATAAACTACGTGGTGAAGAGAACTAACAACTTTATGTGTGTGAAGAATGAAGTGCTGAAGTCCCTTGATACTACCAAACTACCAACTACTTGGCTCCTGGATAGCTACATTCAGTCCCTGAAAGCGTATGGTTGTGTGGAGGAGAAGGGATTTTTCCCTTATGAGTGGATGACGTCCTCAGTGAAATTGGAGGTGAACCAGCCCACCATGCCTTCTTCAGCAGTTTGAAGAAAAGTAACATTACAGAAGAGTACCAGCAGATGACATGTATGAGGGAGTTCCTGGTTTGGTACAACAATAAATATGTAGAGTCTATAACGGATGTACCAATACTACCACACCCAGAACGTGGATATCTTTAAAGATGGAATCAGCGTACCAGGGCTGACGTTAAAGCATATGTTCCAGGAGTTGGAGAGCTACTTCACTTTGCCTGATGAAAAGAACAAAGACTTGCGTCGGAGAGAGACTCCAGAAGATACGAAAATATAGCCATCGACTGGTTGGAATGGGTAGCTCATCAGATTGGTTACCACATCAGACACCAGGGCAACGACAAAGAAAAGCTGATTTGGATGAGAAGATTGACTGTGGATGGTTATGTGAATGAGACCAACATACAGTTTAAGGAATGTTACTGGCATGGACATGATTGGATGTTAAATTAGGGGAAGACAGATTAAGAAGGCCAGATGAAGGAACTACGGTACCAGCAAACCCAGCAGAAGATACAGTACTTGGTGGAGAATGGTTATGGTGTTACACAGATATATGAATGTGAATGGGAGAAGATGAAGATGGAAGAATCGGCTGTGGCAGATTTTGTTAATAACAGATAGAGACCGTGTAATGGGCAGTTCAAGATTTCAGAGCAGTCTGTTTATGAAGGGGTTTTGGATGACCGGATCTTCGGTGCTGTGGAAGTCGGCTTGGAAGTACCCGACGACGTGAAATAAATGAGACGTTTGAAGAGATGTCTCTGATCTTCAAGAAAACAGAAATGCCCAGGGAAGATATTGGAAACCACATAAGAACTTATGCTGAGGAAAAGGGATCATGATCAAGATGACGAAGTGTATGATTGGTAGCATATTTGGAGAGAAGATCCTGATCATTACACCGTTGGTAAAGTGGTATGTGCAACATGGATTGCACGTGACGAAGATTCATCAAGTGGCGTAGTTTACTCCAGCTAGGCTAGATGTTTCCAGCTGTTTGGTGACCAAGTGAATTATACCAGAAGAGCCAGAAATGCGGATCCAAACAAGAAGCTGAGACGATGAAATTGGAGGGCAAGTCATCATATGGAAAGATGGTGACCAACAAGGAGCGCCATACTTCTGTATGCTTTGCCAGGACGCGAAAGTGAGTCTACATCTGATGGATCCATCCTTCGGGAGATACAATTAGCTGGACGAGACAACGTTCGAGTTGGAGATGAGCAGAAAGCCCATCCACCTGGACCCTTCCCTGCAAATTGGATTCTTTGTGTTTCAGTATGGGAAGCTGAGAATGCTGGAGTTTTATAACAAATTCCTGGATGCATTTGTTGACAGAAGGGATTTCCAGTATTCTTCTATGCACACCGATAGTGAATACAAGGCTCTATCTGCAGAGACTTTGGAAGAGGTGATCAAGCCAGAGATGAGACAGCGGTATGAAATGCAGAAGAGTATAGTGGAGATGATATCGCCTTGTGCAGCAAGACGTCCTACTGCTTCGGAAAAAATGATAAGTTCAGTTGCAAGTGAATCAATAGGAGGACCAACCAGGTGACAAACAAAAAGTATATAGATGTATTACTCACGAAGAGTTCTGGTACTGGTACCAACAGAGGCTTCAGAACACTTGACAACCAAGTTTCCACGTACCTTCAAGAGAAGATTGGATTCTCGTACTTCAATCCGAAAAGACTTGTGCTGGCTGATGGGAAGTCTACAGCACCGCTGGTGATGTGAACTTTGGAAGGTAGATTTCCCGATTGTTGTATTTAAACGTGAAGAGACTTATCATTCAATGCATGGACAGCCCTCTTTGTACAAAAGTCGGCTAGTTCCTGATAATAGAATTTTAAGAGAAAAAAAATTAAAAAGTTAATGCAGCCTATCCTTCGGGACAGCTGGTCACAATTCCGGATAAATGCAGAGTGGCTTTTTTGAAAAAAGTTCAAGATGATACACAATAAGATGGTTCCAGAACAATGGTTAGAGTTGCACCAAGATGATTAAAAAATTCAATGGTTAGACTTTCAGAAAGAAGTTTATATTTCCAAATTTCAAAAGAAGATGATTGCTCAAGAACAATGGTTAAAGATGACCTGGTGAAAGAAGTCGACGATTAGAGTTCCAGAAAGACGTTTAGATTTCCAAATGGTTAGTGTTTCCAAAAGGTAAGTCATTTCATAACTTTAACTTGAGTTCAACAAGAGATTGGAAGTCTCGAACTTGAGTTTTTAACTTTAACTTAACTGAAGGCAGTAGACCCGGGGTAAGAGGAGATAACTCTTTTATATAAAAATTTCTTGTTGTGATTGGTATGAATAAAAAACAAGAATTATATTATTTTTTCAAGAAAATAACATGTCCATTTTATCATGAAAATACACTCTTTTAATAAATTACTTTATAATGCCTGCATAAAAAAGTCCCGGTTTTGAAAAAAACTTAAAAATATTAAATAAACGAAAGTCAGATATTTTGGCGAGGGAGATAATTCTCTCAACTTGAAGTTCAGTCTCGAGTAAAATTATTCCATTATATGTAGTTTTCCTAACATTGTGAAAAATGGTATGGTGAATGTTTCTAAAATTTTAACATAAGTAATATGTGTGGAGGATCTTTAATTTCTCAGTTTTTTTTTTCATGAAAAATTAATTATAGAATTTTCATGTAGAAGGAATTGAACAAAGCTCTATTTTTAGCATTGTTTTGACAATGCAATTTCTTGCTTACAATATTTATTATCTGTTGTTTAGTTCTACAAGTTTCTAAGAAGCAGTTTAGAAAATTAGGACTAATTTTCACTGTTTCTTATTAATAAACAATACATTAGTATACGCCTTATGGTGGTTTCGTAACCAAATTTATGACCCCTAAGACATGGGTGTTTCCATGAACTGTATATCAAAAATTTTACGGTGAAACTTTTCAAATTTTTTTCCTGAAGTATATTAGCACAATTGATTCATGTTATGAATTTAAAGAAAACTGAATGTGTGGAAAATTTTTGGGTTACCCCGGGTCTACTACCTTAACTTAAACTTTAACTTATACTTGAGTTCAACAAGAGATTTGATATCTCGAACTGGAGATTTTAACTTTAACTTTTAAATTTTATCTTGTACTTGAGTTCAACAAATGATTGGATATCTCAAATTTGAGTTTTTAACTTTATGACTTAAACTTTATTTTTAACTTGTACTTGATTTCAACAAATCTCAAGCTTAAGAAACAAAAGAGTTCTAAGTTGATATATGTATACAAAAAAATGGCTGAAGAAAAGGGTTAGAGTTCCAGCAAGATGAAGATGTTTCCCAAGGGTTAGAGGTGGGTAAAAGGGGTATGGTCCCGGAATCCCGACAAAATAACTGTCAAATCCCGTATTCCCGGCCGAAAAAATAATACTTAGTATTTTCAATCCCGATTCCCGAAAAAATGACACACAAATTCACGGATCCCGTTAAGCGTTAATCCCGAATTCCCGCTGAATAAAATGGCCAATTCCGGCGTCTAGTAAAAGGTCCTTCTGCAACTCTACATTCCCTTTGTGTCTACATTGTTAGCTTGAATCTGGCAACTGAAAACCAGGTGAGCAATACAGGTTCCTAGGAGCCTCTGGTCTTTCATGTCTTTAGATCTTAAGTTTTTTGGTAAAAACTCTGAATCCAAAAGTTGAAAGTCGCCCTCAGCGACATAACACTGAGAGTCCCAGGAGACCACGGCACCTCCTTTGTCTGCAGCTTTGATCATAATATCAGTACGTGCTTCGGGGTACCGAAGAGCGGTCTGATCCTCTGAGGGTAGTTATGCCTCTTTAAGAGTTTCGATTTTAGGTTGTCAATTAGACTGACACACGACCTTAAGTTACCCTTCAACACAGGAAACCTAGATTCTTTAGACCTGAAATCTGATTTAGTACGATGAAATTTTGAAAATGAAATTTTGTTTTGTACTGGTTGTTTTGACTCTAAATTTATGCCATCAGCAAAAGACTCCTAAATTAATCAAGAAAAAAGGTAGTCGGAACAAAACTGAGCCCTTTAGACAAAAGACCTTTTTTCAGAGTCACTTTGGCTATCGAGTCCGTTACGCAGAGGATGATTTCTTTTACCTCATCTTTGTTGATGTGACATACTAGTTGTCGAGCCTTCGACGATAGTCGAAAAAAGCGAGACATGGGTATGGTGATTCCGGCGGCGGCCATAATTGTTTAAGGTTTTTCTTGGGTCTGTTTAACATCAACCACCTGTGCTAGCCTATTGATATTTGGTATGCAGTTGCATTGGCATCAGCACAGCTCAGTTTCAGTTATGTGTATGCCCCCGCAGTCATGCTCCACTGACTTCGAATTTTTTTTATTTTTTTTTTTCAAATGTTCAACTTTTTTTAGCTCACCTGACCCAAAGGGTCAGTGTGAGCTATTGCCATCACTTGGCGTCCGTCGTCCGTCCGTTAGCTTTTCACATTTTCATCTTCTCCTCTTAAACCACTGAAGCAAATTCAACCAATTTTTACAGGAATGATGTATGGAAGGTCCTTAACAAAGATTGCTCATTTCGTTCAGATCCGATAAAAAACATGGCCTCCAGCGCGGAACTTAGGTTTAACATAGGACCCTATGGGGAAAATCACATTTTCAGCTACTCCTCTGAAACTGCTGAAACAAATTCAACCTTACTTTACAGGAATGATGTACTTAAGGTCCTTGACAAAGATTGCTCATTTTATTCCGATTCGGCAAAAATCATGGCCGCCAGCACAGAACATAGTTTAACATTGGCCCTATGGGAAATTCACATTTTCATCTTCTCCTCTGAAACCACTGAAGCAAATTCAACCAAATTTTACAGGAATGATGTATGGAAGGTCCTTTACAAAGATTGCTCATTTTGTTCCAATCTGATAAAAAACATGGCTGCCAGTGCGGAAGTTAGGTTAAACATAGGACCCTATGGGAGAAATCACATTTTCATCTACTCCTTTGAAACTGCTGAAGCAAATTCAACCAAACTTTACAGGAATGATGTACTAAGGGGTCTTTACAAAGATTGTTCATTTTATTCCGATATGACAAAAAAACATGGCCATCAGCACAGAACTTAGTTTAACATTGTCATTATGGGAAATTCACATTTTCATATTCTCCTCTGAAACCTCTGAAGCAAATTCAACCAAACTTACAGGAATGATGTATGGAAGGTCCTTTACAAAGATTGCTCACTTTGTTCCGATCCGATAAAAAACATGGCCACCAGCGCGGAACTTGGGTTTAGCATAGGACCCTATGGGAGAAATCACATTTTCAGCAACTCCTCTGAAACTGATGAAGCAAATTAAACCCAACTTTACAGGAATAATGTACTAAAGGTCTTTACAAAGATTGCTTATTTTATTCCAGTTCGACAAAAAAAATGGCCGCCAACACGGAACATAGTTTAATATTAGCCCTATGGGAAATTAACATTTTCATCTTTTCCTCTGAAACCACTGGAGCAAATTCAACCAAACTTTACAGGAATGATTTATGGAAGGTCCTTTACAAAGATTGCTTATTTTGTTCCAATCTGATAACAAACATGGCCTCCAGCGTGGAACTTGGGTTAAACATAGGACCCTATGGGAAAAATCACATTTTCGTCAACTCCTCTGAAACTGCTCAAGCAAATTCAACCAAACTTTACAGGAATGATGTACTAAAGAGCCTTTACAAAGATTGCTCATTTTATTCCGATTCGACAGAAACATGGCCGTCAGCACAGAACTTAGTTTAACATTGGCCCTATAGAAAATTCACATTTATATCTTCTTCTCTGAAACCACTGAAGCAAATTCAACCAAACTTTACAGGAATGATGTACTTAAGGTCCTTCATGAAGATTGCTCATTTCGTTCTAAACCAGTAAAAGACATGGCCGCCAGCACGGAACTTAGGTTTCACATTGGACCCTGTGGGAAAAATCACGTTTTCATCTTGTCCTCTGAAACCACTGAAGCAAATTCAACCAAACTTTACAGGAATAATGTACTAAAGGTCCTTAACAAAGATTGCTCATTTCACTATGATCCAATAAAAAAACATGGCCGCCAGCGCGGAACTTAGGTTTAACATTGTATCCAAAGGGAAAATCACATTTCCATCTTCTCCTCTGAAACTACTGAAGCAAATTCAACCAAACTTTACAGGAATGATGTACTAAAGGTCCTTAACAAAGATTGCTCATTTTGTTCTGATCCGATAAAAACATGGACGCCAGTATCAACATAGTTAAACATTGAAACCTATCGGAAAATCACATTTTCATCTTCTCATCTGAAACCACTGAAGCAGTTTGAACCAAAAATGATGTACCAAAGGTCCTTAACAAAGATTGCTCATTTCGCTCTGGTCCAGTTAAAAACATAGCCGCCAGCGCAGAATTAAGTTTAACATTGAACCCAAAGGGAAAATCAAATTTTCATTTTCTCCTCTGAAACCACTGAAGCAAATTCAACCAAACTTTACAGGAATGATGTATGGAAGGTACTTTACAAAAATTTTTCATTTCATTTAGATCCGACAAAAACATGGCCTCCAGTACAGAACATAGTTTTACATTGGAGCCCGGTTTCATTATTTGGCCTGAAACTATTTAATCAAATTTAACTAAATGCATAGAAAGTACTCTTCAAAAATTACTTATTATACCCCCGCAAAGTTTGGGGGTATATAGGAATCACCCTGTCTGTCTGTCCGTCCGTCTGTCCACACTTCTTGTAAGCGCAACTCCTCTTAAACCACTTGAAGGATTTTGTTGAAACTTTACACAAAGGAAGGACACTATAGGGAGATGTGCATGAAGGAATATAATTATTGTCCGAAACCAGCAAGGGGAGATAATTTGACTTTGACTTTTCATAGATCCCTATGTATGGGTTACGTCGTAAGCGCGTCTCCTCTTAAACCACCAGAAGGATTTTGATGAAACTTTACACAAAGGAAGGACACTATATGGAGATGTGCATGAAGGAATATAATTATTGTCTGACACCAGAGAGGGGAGATAATTTGACTTTGACTTTTCATCGATTCCATATGTATGAGTTACCTCGTAAGCACAACTCCTTTAAATCCACTTAAAGGATTTTGATGAAACTTTACACAAAGGAAGGACACTATATGGAGATGTGCATGAAGAAATATAATTATTGTCGGAAACCAGGAAGGGGAGGAAATTTGACTTTTACTTTTCATAGATTCCCTATGTATGAGTTACCTCGTAAGCGCAACTCCTTTTAAACCACTTAAAGGATTTTGATGAAACTTTACACAAAGGACACTATATGGAGATGTGCATGAAGGAATATAATTATTGTCGGAAACCAGGCAGGGGAGGTAATTTGACTTTTGACATTTCATAGATTCCCTATGTATGGGTTACCTTTTGAGTGCAACTCCTCTTAAAGCACTTAAAGTTGTAACACGCCTGTATTGTGTCCACACCCACTTAAATTTGCACTTACATATCGATTCAGTGTTCAATGAGGGGGTATATTTGGCTGTCATTCGGCGACACCTCTTGTTTCAATAGGATCGGACAAAAAACATGGGTGATTATAAATGAAGAACATAGCTAAACATTAGACCCCATTGGTAAAAAACTTCATTTTTGGTCATGCATGTCATAGAAGCATTTTGTCAGGTGAGCGATACAGGCTCAGTCTCTGAGCCTCTAGTTCTTGTGTCTGTTTAGCATCAACCACTTATAGTTGATCATTGATATTTGGTATGCAGTTACATAAGCATCAGTACAGCTCAGTTTCAATGGCGTTTTATGTCTATGCCCCCGCAGTCATGCTCCACTGACTTCGAAACTTTGAATTTTTTTTTTCAAATGTTTAACTTTTTTCTTGTGTCTGTTTAGCATCAACCACTCATAGTAGTCCATTGATATTTAATATGCAGTTGCATTTGCATTATTGCAGCTCAGTTTCAGTGGCGTTTTATGTCTATTCCCCCGCAGTCATGCTCCACTGGCTTCAAAATTTTGCACTTTTTTATCAATGTTTAAGTTTTTTTCTTGTGTCTGTTTACCATCAACCACTCATAGTTGCCCATTGATATTTGGTATGCAGTTGCCTTAGCATCAGTACAGATCAGTTTCAGTGGCGTTTAATGTCTATGCCCCCGCAGTCATGCTCCACTGACTTTGAAATTTTGCACTGTTTATCAAATATTTAAGTTTTTTCTTGTGTCCGTTTAACATCAACCACTTATAGTAGCCTATTGATCTTTGGTATGCAGTTGCATTATCATGCTTGTGATCAGTTTTGATCAGTGATACATTTGTTATCATGGCTGCTGCTGAAGATCAATGTTCAAATTAAGGCGATGCATGGGAAAGGCGAGACATATCCTGTGTCTACAGTTTATATGTTGTTATAGGAAGAAACGGTAGGACCATCGGGGATAAGCAGCTGTCTACCAGAAAAAAAGGAAATCGAACAGGTCCTTTTCAGAACTCGGATCTGTTCGATAACGTCAGTGGAAACTATTTTGTGACACAAAGAATACAGCTTATTTTTATGAGTACCTTGTCATGACGCAGACATTCAAGCTTTTAAGAATATGAACTATTTGAATGGATAAGCGCATGATCGCTAACAAGAAATTTGCTTGAATTTGGCTTGAAAATATTGGTCGCAATGAATTTTATCAATGGGGTGAAAAGATGTTTTGAACCCATTGTGAAATAAAGGTTCTAATCATCTGAGGTGGCTGTCACATTTAGTAAGACCTACGGTGGTATTAAAGGGCACGATTTTTACAGATAATTTATGTTACACGCCAGTTCGGTATTTGTTATCATTATTGGTAACTGTGTCTTTGGTATTTATAACATCTTTTTTCGAATTTCAGTCCGGTTGTCCCAAGAATGCCATCCTGGGAGAAAAACATCGGCAGTAGAATACCGAAGGAACAAAGTACAAGATTACACAAATCAAAGTCCAGAGACAAGGCAAAAGCAAGAACACCAAAAGACGGAAGACCAAAGACACCACATGCCCACAAAACACACGAACATTACATATACAACACAAAAAACTAAAGCACTAACAGTGTGAACTCTCAATAAACAAGAGTGACATCAGGTGCTCCGGAAGGGTAAGCATGTCCTGCTCTGTGCACAGCACCCGTCACACTGTCAGTGGGTCAATCCAGTGTAAAGTCAAAACCGGTAATGTCAAATCCGGGAAGACGCGAATCTAGCTGAAAATGTCAGTTTTTATTTGTGACACTGACATTTCATATCTATCTATGATGTCGTGGTGACGGCCATAGAATTTCTGAAGGGACGAAAGTAACAAAGGCTGAACATATCCCTGACTCAGCAGTTTTTGTGACAGTGCTTTTGCTCTTTCCACAAAGTCACTGTATGTACTGCAAGCTCTACAGTAACGGATTAATTGTGAAATATATACTTGAGATCTTGACTACTTTCATTTTCGATATTTTTTAATTTCTTCATTTAGTGTATTACAAAAACAGGAAAACAGCAAACAACCACAATGGCCAGGAACTACAATCACATGCCACAATTTACAAGCAAACTTCACCAGAAAAACAACAATGAAAACAAGAGACAAACATAAATAACGATAGGAACTCGGGATAGCCGGACTTGGTAGCGGCACTAGCAAAGGCCAGTGGTAGGGTTAAACCGGTTTATGGGTACCCAAACCTCCCCTTTCTCTATCCCGTTTCCCTATAGTATCATAAACATGCGAATAAAACCCAATGCAGGTAGACTACTAACTCAATGACCACTATCTTGGAACAGAAAAAGCATATGACATAACGTAATTTTGAAAGAAGGGTCAAATAGTGCTCGCCGCTAAACTGCCGGCTAGCTCAAGGAATCTAGTCTGCTGGTAAAACANTGTCGCACTACGGAAGAAAAATCAAACTCAAAACTCCCCGAAGGGTTTTGTAAGGGACCGACCATTTAACTTGAAAGGGGGGCTATGTTTTTTTTTCTAAAAAAAAATATTTTTGATCTGATTTTATGTGAAAAAAATATTTTGGCTGCCAAAATGATGAAAA